>JAPQNM010000037.1:650535-655535 GCA_029783475.1 Metacarcinus magister | reverse complement strand
GAGACGCGACCTGAGCTTCATGTTTCTGCGTTCACCTCTTGTTGTTTGTGGTGGGTCGATGATGCCGGGCAGAAGGTGCTTAGCTGGCGGGGTTCATAGAGGTGGAAGCTGGTGTGTGTGTGTGTGTGTGTGTGTGTGTGTGTGTTTGTGTGTTTGTGTGTGTGTGTTTTCCACTCATCTTTGTTTTCCTTCCTTGCTTTGTAGGATAACATCTGTAAATCTAATATCAGAGTATCGTACACACACACACACACACACACACACACACACACACACACACACACACACACACACACACACACACACACACACACACACACATACCAAATAAAAAAAATAAATACGATGCGCTAGCTCAGTGGTAACTTTCTTGCCTGTTAATTGCTAATCTGAGGTTCGCATACCGTTCAGATTACTAAATATTTCCCGGATGAGCGAGAAGTTACTATCTTTCTCCACCAAAATTGACCTGATGTGTTGTGTGTAAAAATGTCACAAAAAAAGATAAAATAATAAGTGAGGATAGGAGTGATCCATTGCGCATTGATATCCATACCATCTCCCTGTCATTCAAGTGTCCCGGGTTCGATTCCCAGAATATTTGGATCTGAAAATATTTCCTTTTTTTTATCATCCCGTCAGATTCGTACGTGATGGTAAAAATGCAGAGAACAGTTCACAGAATGGCAGGTTACAGGTGTGTCAGTGACTTGATCTGAAAAGCAGCGGAGATTTTACTGATGACCGAACGATACTTGTCCAGGTATATAATTCCAGGTATTTCTTAACGGATGCTATCGGTTCTGTACGCCAAAAAAAAATAGTACATTGATAAAATAATATATTCCCATAAACTTTAAGCTTTAGCAATAACATAGAGACAACAGAACAGTACTTGTGTGTATAGATAGATAACTGTGTGTTGTGTATATCATATCATACCTTCATTTGTTTCCCTTAAGGATGAAATAGTAAGTACATAAAGGAATGGACATTATCGAGAGAGAGAGAGAGAGAGAGAGAGAGAGAGAGAGAGAGAGAGAGAGAGAGAGAGAGAGAGAGAGAGAGAGAGAGAGAGAGAAGAGAGAGCACTATAAATATTTGAAATTAAAAAGAAACCGTTTTCATAGGTGTTGGTGTTATCTCACGATGAGCCGAGGGTTTGACAGTAAGCCAGGTTTTCTATTTTTATTTTCATGTCACGGTTTCTATTTTTTTCCCCTCCTCTCTCCTCTCTCTGTGTGGTGTTTGAGAAGAGTTTGTTTGTTATCGGAGGAGAAAAAAATGTGTTATTGTGTGTAATTATGTATGTTGTCTTATATATACTTAAGATGAGACAAATGAACACACACACACATCCACACACACACACACACACACACACACACACACACACACACACACACACACACACACACACACACACACACACACACACACACACATTAATGAAACCTTGATATTAAGGAAAGTTCATGAACGCCATTATTGTGAGTAGGAGTAAAGAAAAAAAAGAAAAAAAGGAGAGAGAGAGAGAGAGAGAGAGAGAGAAAGAGATAAAAGTGTATGTGTAATTAGAGATAGTATGTTCGGAAGCTTTTTGTTCGTGTATGTGATAAGGTGTTCTGTTAATGAGATGGATATTAACTGTTTGCTCAACTTCAGCATCGCCATTTGCAAGTTAATGGCAAACGAGCCTAAACTCGCCTTTATCTCTAGAGTGTTGAACAGAAACAGTTTTTGTGCGGAACTAAATTTCTCTCTCTCTCTCTCTCTCTCTCTCTCTCTCTCTCTCTCTCTCTCTCTCTCTCTCTCTCTCTCTCTCTCTCTCTCTCTCTCTCTCTCTCTCTCTCTCTCTCTCTCTCTCTCTCTTTTCAGTATTCATGTCATGCCTCGCTACTACCGTGTGCACGTTATGTGTTTTGCAAAATTTGAGCTGCAACTTGATTTGATAGGTTTCATTGCATATACTTTAATTATAGCGAAAGTCACTACACGAAAAGAGAGAGAGAGAGAGAGAGAGAGAGAGAGAGAGAGAGAGAGAGAGAGAGAGAGAGAGAGAGAGAGAGAGAGAGAGAGAGAGAGAGAGAGAGAGAGAGAGAGAGAGAGAGAAAATAAAGCGAGGGGTCGATCACAAATCATAATAATAATGGTACATCATATGAATTGTTTTTTTTTATCTCTATCTCTCTCTCTCTCTTTTTCTTACTTCACTAAGGTAGAAAACATATGTAAAATGTCTATTAAAGAAAAAGAAACAGGAAAAGAAAGCTACTAGTCAATATTCAGGGTGTGAGAGTGACTCGAATACTTTTGGAATACTACTCATACTTTTAACGACATCGGAGAAAACAAATGCAGTCCTTGGGAGAAAAATGTCAATATATATTTCGCCGTGAAAATATGGTCGTCTGGGAAAGAAAGATAAATGGTAGGAGAGAGAAGTGCTGAGCGAGGAGGGAGGCATGGGGAGAGAGAGAGAGAGAGAGAGAGAGAGAGAGAGAGAGAGAGAGAGAGAGAGAGAGAGAGAGAGAGAGAGAGAGAGAGAGAGAGAGAGAGAGAGAGAGAGCATCCTTGTGTTTCAGTGTTTGTGGGTAAATGTGTGTGTGTGTTGAGGGGAAGGGAAGGGAAGGGAAGGGAAGGGAAGGGAAGGGAGGGGAGGGGAAAGTGAGGGGAGTTCTGCCTCTACTGACTCTTGTGTTAAAAGCTTGTAAACTGAGAGAGTGTCCTTCATCCATATTTAGGTTGACAATTCCATTTTGCCTCGGTGTGTGATCTTCGTTTTGATGCACACACACACACACACACACACACACACACACACACACACACACACACACACACACACACACACACACACACACACACACACACATACACACACACACATCACGGGCATACATGGAGCCTTGAAAGTGTGGTATGTGTGTTTGTGTGTGTCTATGTATGCATATATGTATGTATGTATATGAAAGTGTGAGTGACTGGTGTTAATTTTCCTTGCCTAATTTAGAAGACTTAAAGTGTGTGTGTGTGTGTGTGTGTGTGTGTGTGTGTGTGTGTGTGTGTGTGTGTGTGTGTGTGTGTGTGTGTGTGTGTGTGTGTGTGTGTGTGTGTGAACTAAGCTCGGCATGAACATAAAAATAGAACCGTCAGTACAATTTATATCCATTTTGTTGATCGTTAATTATGGTTTTGTTTCTATTTATGTTTTATTGTCCATAATGTTTTGGGGACAACGGCATTACCTTTCATTGCGTTCCGGGTATGTTTCTTTCCCGCCATTTTACATGAATTAACTTTTTCCTCCTCATCCTCTAATTAGTGGGAGTAAATTGCTTCGTAATCGTGTTTGATTTTACTCACCACATATTTGCATTTAGAAATCCTTTGTGTTCCTTGGTGTATTCTGCATTCCCATTGTATCCTTGGGTTAACATTATGTCATTGTTCACGCCACATACCTCACTCGAATAATAATTAGTCCGAGCCATTGATTACGTGCTAGGATTTACGTGCAATTTGATATTAATGACCTTCACTGATTCTCTTCTTATGAGGGTCCTGACAGCTGCGTCCCCGGTCACTCCTCTTCACTCACTCTGTTCCTCATCACAGGTGCTCTACGTTATCAAGAACACCTGTGCCGCAAAATCCAGGTGTAAAATTTAAAGACACGAGTGAAAGATAGAGTAAATGGTTGCCTCACTTCCCTGGTATTAAGCTGGCCGGGGATTTGTTTGTCTGGAATGACACTCGGGTCTCGTGTCGTGTTCAGACATCTGGCTCATCGTTGCCCTTTATCACGCCGCCAGATGGAGGTGAAATAAACCATCCTTGTCTCTACTACGACCTCATTGCGCCCCGGCAAGCGTAGGCAAAACGTCCATTGGTTTCCTCTTCACTAGGATTATGCGATGATTTCTTTGTTCTTTTTGATAATAATGTATATGCGTTATTATGCTTTAAAATTCCCTTCTGTCGATTTATCAAATGTGTTTTTATCTGGCTTTATTTATGGCCTGAAATGAAGGAAGGTTAGGTTGGATTCCACGTTTAAACTCACGTTCTCCTTTCTATTCATTGCGTGGGATTACATTTTGTTCTCCGCTGTTCTCGCTTCTGTGTTCGTGATAGGGGGTGGATGGGGGGTGTAGGAGACTTAAACTCTCCGCTGATTGTTATTCATGGGCAGCTTTGTTCATTACACGGTGTCGAATGGGCTGCACGAACACACCTGCAAACGATTCCCCGTCTGGGTTGGAGGGAGGCTCAGGGGCGGCAGCTGTGAGTGGTTTAAGGTATGAACGTGTTTTACATGTTAAGCTTCACCTATTTGGAGGTTTAAAGTGGGGTGGTTTGACGTGGTGCAGCTTGGTGTGGGTGGGTTGTCTTGGGTAATGCTTTGTGTGGGTGTGTTGAGGGTTAGGTTGGTGTGTATAGGTTTAGGTGTGTAAAGTGTGTATGGAATGTTTTTGTGGGTTGTGTTGATGCTCTTTTGTGTTTCACGTTTTACTTCATGTAGGTGAGCTCATGTGCTTTTTATTAAGAAACTACGGAAAAAGAACAAGTATTTTTTTTTTCTTCATATACATTTAATAAATAATTCCTTTTCTAACAACGTATTATGAAACTTGATATATGACTTGCTCTTCCTTCACCTTCTGCAGTCTATCGTAAATTATCTTTTGTATATTTACTAAGGAGAATGTTGAAATAAAACAGTAAACATTTTTTAACTTTGTACTGAATAATTATATCATCATCATCTCATTATTGAAATCACCATTAATTATGATGCTTCCAATATCTTTCTCTAAGTAATAAATATTGAGTTATATCACGTATCTGCATATTCATCTCTTAACTTACATTCACTTATCTTTTATTCGACGAACATTATTTACGTCACTACAGATATCCTTTGGTATATGCAACCTAACATCCTCTGGCCTCATAACGCACCACATTTTATCCCCTTATACAAAAGTTCAGTGCGC
>JAPQNM010000037.1:638035-648035 GCA_029783475.1 Metacarcinus magister | reverse complement strand
GTGTGTGTGTGTGTGTGTGTGTGTGTGTGTGTGTGTGTGTGTGTGTGTGTGTGTGTGTGTGTGTGCTTTCTGTGGAATTATTAATTTTTCGTCATGGTTATGTTGTCTAGTTCTACTGTTATTTTTTGGTGATTAGTGATTATCAAACTGTCAACACACACACACACACACACACACACACACACACACACACACACACACACACACACACACACACACCATCACCCTCACCACCATCCTCACCACCATCAACACTATCATCACCAGCGCAGTAACACCAGTTAACAAAAGGCCTGGAATCTCTAACACTGAATATCTTGCACATAACATTTCCTGTCCTGCTTTTGCCTTTACTGGCGAGAAAGTCGGATGGAACGGTTTCTCGTCCACGATCGCCGCCTCACTCGACACCTGAATTATATATATATCTGAGCCGTGCAAAGGCTTCTGGCAGCACGAGTTTCGTAGTTCTATGGTGAGCCACACAGAACTTAGGCAATGAATTGGTCCTGTCAAGTTGGGGCGAGGGAATGGCTACGACTTGTGTGTGTGTGTGTGTGTGTGTGTGTGTGTGTGTGTGTGTGTGTGTGTGTGTGTGTGTGTGTGTGTGTGTGTGTGTATGCATGTATGAGAGAGAGAACGAGCTTGCAATTGCATTAAGTTAGTTCATTCATTCATTCATTCATTCTTTCATTCGTTCATGCAGCCATCCGTGTGTCTGTATGTCTGTCTGTGTGTGTGATAGCTTGGTAGTACGGTTGTGGTAGTGGTGATGGTGGTGAATGCAGTGGTGGTCAGTAGTGGAAATTCATTACCAAATCGCCTGGTGTTGCGGTGGTGGTTGACAGGCCAGTCTTGTGTGTCGTTCAATAGTTTAGACACAAGGGAAGCAGCGGTGGTTGTGGTCTTAGTGTGAATGTGCTGCATTTCTATCCGTCTGTCTGCTGGCATGTCTTCTTGGTAGTGTTGAGGATAAAAATCACACTTTTTTTATAATCCTAATGTGTTTTTTGTGTGTATCAAAATCCCCTTGGTAGGAAAGTCTTTAGAATGTGTATTTTTATCTATTTTTTATTATGATAGTAGTTTTTATACACACACACACAGACACACACACACACACACACACACACACACACACACACACACACACACACACACACACACACACACACACACACACACACGAGGCGTTAAACCCCATTAGCAGCATCATCTAATGTTTGGTGTGGGTCGTGGGCGGGGCGTAAAACTCATACCTCAAAGGCCATTCATTATAACTGCTTTTTGGATCAGAATTTAAAATCACTGGGACTCACCCATGAAATTCAATTACTTTGGTGTAATCCAACAAAAATAGCTAATTAAAAGTAATTTAATTAATGTTTCATATTCGGAGAACAACTCGCATAAACTAAGTCTGCTGTTAAATTTCTCGAGTTTGGATTCCTGCGTCTCTCTGTTTTGGTCTTTTTAGTCTCACACACTCTCTCTCTCTCTCTCTCTCTCTCTCTCTCTCTCTCTCTCTCTCTCTCTCTCTCTCTCTCTCTCTCTCTCTCTCTCTCTCTCTCTCTCTCTCTCGCTTGCTCTGTCTCTCTCAAGTTTATTACAGTTATAATTGCAAATTTCACTTCAATAGTATTTTTATATATGCACACGCGTGCTCGCACACACGCACACACAGATTTACACACTTGATTTTGTTCATATATTTATCTCTCTGTATGTGTATGTATGTATATATGTGTATGTATATATATATATATATATATATATATATATATATATATATATATATATATATATACACAATTTGTTTTATACATTTGTTGTGTGTGTGTGTGTGTGTGTGTGTGTGTGTGTGTGTGTGTGTGTGTGTGTGTGTGTGTGTGTGTGTGTGTGTGTGTATGTGTGTGTGTGTGTGTGTGTGTGTGTGTGTGTGTATGTGTGCGTGTGTGTGTGTGTGTGTGTGTGTGTGTGTGTGTGTGTGTGTGTGTGTGTGTGTGTGCATTAATTTGTAGCGCTCTGAAATTTTTGGTAAAGATCAGTGTTGCAGGAAAATGCTATGGCAAAAAATATATGAAAAGGTATTAGTGGCTATTGAACGAACCAAATCATTTGGCGGGGACGGGTACGATGTTCTATCTATCTATCTATCTATCTTTATATATAAATTCTGCCATGTTTTTAGTAACAAAACCATAGCTACACAGTAATTCGTAGGATGAAGTTGAGGCAGGAAGCTTAATAGTAGAAACGGACGGAAGGGTAAGTAGGAAGACGAGGAGGAGGAGGAGGAGATGGTAGAGTAGTAGGTATAGGAATAGGGTGTAACAGCAGTGTCAGTGTTCCTGTTAGGGTGAGGGAGTTGACAGCTGTGCCGCCAAACCCTCTAGTAATAGTATGCCAACACCCTCACGGGACAACACAGTGAGGGTCGGTCGGTCCCGCGTGTCGCCTGCCTGCCTCCCTTCCTCCGCCACTCCCACCCCGCCACCTCGCTTGAATACCCTCATTATCCAAGCGGTGTTACGAACCTATATTTCTCCCGGGTTAATAACATGGTGATGAGCCTTGTGCTAACACAGGCGGGGTGTCCTGTATTATGGTCACATTAATAATATGGTAATGGATGCAGCCTTAGTTATCCCCTTACTAGCTCTCATCTCGCCTTCCCGTCCTATTTTACCTTCCTGATGAACTGGCGCCCGAGAGAGAGAGAGAGAGAGAGAGAGAGAGAGAGAGAGAGAGAGAGAGAGAGAGAGGGAGAGGGAGAGGGAGATAGATACTAGAAGAAACCTTGATGAATGGTGGGAAAAGGAGGGCAGGAGGGACTGAGACGTAGGGAAGTTGATGAATGTTCACTTTTTATGGAAGGAAAGGTTAGTGAGGAGGTCATAGATAGATATAAAGGAAGAAGTACAAGTAGGGAAGAAGGGATGGAAGGAGGGAAAGAGAAAGAGAAAGAGAGAAAGGGAAAGAGGTAGAGGCAAGGGTTAAGTGAAGAGAATGATGGAAATTTTGTGAGGAAACACCTGTGGGTCTGTTTCCCTTCTGTTTCCCTCTCAGGTTGGTTTCTATTTTGGCAACACTTGTGATTCCCGGATTAAGGGATTCTGCAACACTTATGAGAACCTTCAACACACACACACACACACACACACACACACACACACACACACACACACACACACACACACACACACACACACACACACACACAGACACAGAGAGAGAGAGAGAGAGAGAGAGAGAGAGAGAGAGAGAGAGAGAGAGAGAGAGAGAGAGAGAGAGAGAGAGAGAGAGAGCAGTGGAGGCGTAGGGTGGTGTGTACTGGAGAGAAAGTGCGAGTGAGGAATCGTGTGGTGAGGGAAAGTTGACAACTCAGAGTGAGGGAAAGTGAAATGTAACTGCTGCCGAGGGAGAGAGAGAGAGAGAGAGAGAGAGAGAGAGAGAGAGAGAGAGAGAGAGAGAGAGAGAGAGAGAGAGAGAGAGAGAGAGAGAGAGAGTGATGGCATTCTCAGATTTCAACGTGTGTGTGTGTGTGTGTACGTGTGTGTGTGTGTGTGTGTGTGTGTGTGTGTGTGTGTGTGTGTGTGTGTGTGTGTGTGTGTGTGTGTGTGTGTGTATCTGTGTGTGCACGTACACTTCCAATATACTCCTCCATGAAAGACAAACTGGAAATGCCTGAAATTCTCGTGATCTTCCTCTGGACCATATCGTATATTTCCGGTTTTCCAATTACTATCCACGCTCCTCAGTTTGACGTGATCGTCCGTGCTGGGAGGGTGTTTCTTCGTCATGCTCCACCGACCTATACTTTATTCAGATGAGGGCCAGTTCTTCCGCATTGAGAAAGAAGAGGAGGAGGAGGAAGAGCATGATGTTGACTTCCATTGCCTCTCTCCTTAACCATTTATATCGCTCTCCTTTTACTCTCTTCCTTGTCCTCTTTTCTGATATATTTTAATTTCATTCTTTATTCCCTTATTCATCTTCCAGTTAGTGTTCTGTAATGTCACTCTGCTGAATACTAATGACTATTACTTGCGTCTATTTCTCTTAATACGTAAGTGATTTTTTTTTGTCTGTGTGTGTGTGTGTGTGTTTAATCTGTAACTGAAGGCTGAGTGACCTTTCTTTGTATTCTTTGTGTCATGATGATCCTCTTTGTGGCTTATCTGTAAGGGAAATGGCCTCTAGCACTTCAGAGGGACATAATCCTATTTACATATAAAAAAAATAATAATGATAATAATAGTAATGATAATGATATTAGTAGTTATAGTAATAATGATAACAATTATAGCAATGTAGAGATGTAAAGAGTCTACCATTTAGTAAACATTTTCCACGTTATTATAAGTCATCTACTGAAGGAGGAAGGCAGGGAGAACTTACTCTTTAATGACCAATGGGGTGCAAGGGAATAGAGGAGTGGGAGGAGCTTACTCGCCAACTTAAAGTGAATATAATAATCACCCACACTATGAAAAAATATTATTAAAAAACGAGAGAAAAAATAGAAATATACCTAAGAAGATCAAATGATTATAGTTGACACTCTATATTCCTTTTGGTTTTTGGTGTAAACTTCAACTTTTTCCCTCAACATATTATTCTCAAGGTCACAGCTCAGTAGGGGATCGATTCCTTTTGGTAATATTATGGTCTAAGTTTACGACCCAAACCTATAGCGGTATCCTCCTGATGCGGGGAAATAAGTTGGAGACCTTGATATTAGAAAGACATTAAACTTGAATCTCTTTTCTCTCTTGTTTTCCTTTTGCTGCAGCGGCATTCAATTGCGAAAATATTTTAGGTGACAAAGTTGATTCTTTTTGTACCGTCAATAATATGAAAGTTTAATGTGAAGTATTGCAGTATTATTCTTTTTCATTGTTTCTTATTTTTATTTCTCATCCCTTCCTCTCCTCCTCCTCCTCCTCCTCCTCCTCCTCCTCTGTATCTCATTCCATCTATCATTTCCTGTCCTGGCCGTCTGTTCCTCCATTCTTTCCGGTTCTTATTTTCCCTTCTCCCTCCCTCCTTTTCCTCCTCCCTCCTTCCCTCTGTGAAAATCATGTGCCAGGCCGGAAAGTGTGTCTCGGAAGGGACCAGAGGCTAATCGAAAAGTTTATCCGTTTTGCTCACTACTGTGGACAAGAGAGAGAGAGAGAGAGAGAGAGAGAGAGAGAGAGAGAGAGAGAGAGAGAGAGAGAGAGAGAGAGAGAGAGAGAGAGAGAGAGAGAGAGAGAGGGGGGGCGGGGGAGAGAGAGAGGATAGAGAAAAAAGTAGTTTCAGACAGACAGACACAAGCGGCTTGGCAGGTATTTTGGAATGGAAAGAAAGATTCAGTACAATGTTTCCCGTGAGAAAAAAAATGGAAATTCTCCAAAAAGAGAGAGAAAAAAGAGAAAATTATATAAAAGGAGAATAGGAAATGGTAGAATGGAAAAGCAAAGTAAGATAGGTAAAAGGGAGAGACTTGGCGGTGTATTAATAGGGAATGATAAATAGAATGTGTTTAGAACCGGAAAATTGAAATGAGGAAGAACTGTGAAACTCTGAAAAAAAAGTGAAGGGAAAGTGAGGGGGAGAATCCTACCTTGAATTTAGCGAATGAGAAATTGTATAATGATACGTGAAAATATATTATACACTGGGGACGGAATTATAATTTGTATATACTACGAAATAGGAAAGTGTGAAAAAAAAACACTACTGTATACATAAAAAAAAATACTTCGCAAAAAGAGAGATGTTAGTGGGGAAAAAAAAATGTTTTGACCAAAAAGAAAATAGTTGGCAGAAAAAATTGAAAACATGAAAACGTAGAAAAAAGAAAGAAACAAACAGTGGATTAGAAACAGAAAAAAAAACGAATCACCATAACAAAACTACAATCAATACCGAAACTATAGGGGGATATTGTGAAAGAACCAGAGAGAGAAAAAGTGAGAGAGAGAAAAAAGAGAAAGAAAAAGAGAGAGAAGATTCCTTAAAGCCGGATGGAGTAGAGTTTTAGTGCGGAAGAAGGAAAGAAAAAATAAACTTAGCTAGAGTGTGTGAGTGGTAAAGGAATTGTGCATCTTAAGGCAAGTTTGTGTCTCCTGTGATATCAACAAGTGGTCCAAGATGAAAGGAAGATGGCGGAGAGGGGAGGTTAGGGAGAGAGAGAGAGAGAGAGAGAGAGAGAGAGAGAGAGAGAGAGAGAGAGAGAGAGAGAGAGAGAGAGAGAGAGAGAGAGAGAGAGAGAGAGAGAGCTCAGTACTCGTATACATATTAAAGAGATATGATCATGAAAATTAAATGATGGAAACCACTTCTTGAATTTTTTTTATTTATTTTTTTTTGACTAAATAGACGTATTCTTATATTTTTGTAAATTTATGATTCGTCTTTGAATATAAATAAACAAGAAAAAAAAGCTATTAATTGACTGCACGAATAACTGTTTCACGGATTCACATATTAACTCAAAATTAAAAAAACAATATCCAGATAATGTATTTTTTTATTCTTTTTTCATAATGACTTTTTTTTTCTTCACTGAGGCTTAATAAATCACGGATTAAAAAAAAAAGTAATAATAACATTGGCTCATTTTATTCTGTTTTTGAATTCGGGTGCAATTGCATATTTATAAAGAGCTGTTTAATGCTTTCTGATTTTTTTATTATTTCACTCTGATGGTAACTGAATATTGCTTTGAGATGTGCAGGTCAAAAAAAAAACCCAGCTCTATTGTGGTATTAATTGTGTTATGGAGGGAACTCATTTGATTTTTTCCATGATCAATTGGTTCTAGTCGAAAAAATGGATAGGAAATTGAAAACAAAAATGGAAAAATTATTGTGGTTACTAAGTTGCAGTCATTAATTTTGAAGTGAGGTGACCCTGTGGTAATGGGGGGTCATTAATTGGACACCCCTCATTAAAACGGACATTAGGAGGTACGGCAGGATGAGGGGAGAATGAGGGGTTCTGTAGGGTAGCTTCAGGGACTTGTGTAGAAAATCCCTCCCCTTACAATGAGTAAATGAGGAGGGAGGTAAAGTCTCTCTCTCTCTGTTTTTCTCGTTTTCTTTATTTTTCTCTCGAATATAATGATTTTGTAATATTTTTGAGGATTTTATTATTCATTTTGCAATTTTTATTTTTCATTTTTGTTTCCTTCCTTCTTTTTTTGGGTTTATACGTTGACAGTGATAAGGTTTTTTTGTGTGTGTGTTTTAGAAGCGTGTTTATATGTATTTAAAAATCCTCGTTGCAGTTTGTTACACCCTAAGAGACGTCATATTATATTGCAGCAAAGACAGATACAAAAATTACTTCACTACCATAACAAACCTACCCAATCCTCTCCCCTCATATCATATTTATTTACCGCAGCGTTAAGCTAAGTTCACAAGAATAAATGTAAAAAACAAAACAAAAAAAACAATACATGGAGAAAAGCATGAAACTATACACGACAACATAGTCTAGAGTAATTACAAAACAGACCAGATTCCGTTTTCTCTCTGCTTGTGGACGTATGGAGGAGGAACTAAAATAAAACATCGTAGTAAGCTTAATCAAGGTTTTTTGGACACTGCCTCTGGACAGCTGATCTTCCGCAGGGCTGCATACTTGTCCCTCAAACACTCGGCAAACAAAGCACTTCATATCTAGTGGAATTAAGTGTTTTACTGCACGTTATCAGGGGAGAGCTGTTTGCAAATGGCTTCCGTAGAGGTTGATGGAAAGGTTAATGCCTGAAAGATTTGTTTTTGTTCGTTAGAATTGTGTAACGTAAACTGTTGTATGTTTTCTGTGTATGTGATAATGTTTAGTGTTGTAAAAAGAATCTCCTACAGGTTGCAGAAAAAAATATCCAATGTATATAGTGCCGTAATATTATTTTTGAATTGGAGTTAAAAAAAAACAGACTAAGGTTGAGGAATAATGATGATAATAATAATAATAATAATAATAATAATAACAGATTGACAATTAGATACGTAATTCAATATGGTTTTCAATCAAGCAAATTGAATGAAGAAACGAAATCATATGAAAAAATATATGAGAAAACGTAGGAAGGAAAGGAAACGACAGAAACACGAAATCAATAGCAAGTAATAAAAATAAAAATAAAACTCTTCCCTTTCTCTACCTTCCCTTTCCCTACTTTACCTTCCCTACCTTCCCTTCCCTACCTTCCCTTTCCCTGCCTTCCCTTTGCGTACCTTCCCTACCGCAGTTATCAGATTGATGGGAACCGAACCAGAACACAAAACTTGTTCAGCTCTGAAAAAAAAAACCAGATACACACGTGTCCTTACTATATATATGTGTATGTGTATATATGTACACACATAGACACACACACACACACACACACACACACACACACACACACACACACACACACACACACACACACACACACACACACACACACACTAACAAAACATAAACTAAATCAGTGAGAGAGAGAGAGAGAGAGAGAGAGAGAGAGAGAGAGAGAGAGAGAGAGAGAGAGAGAGAGAGAGAGAGAGAGAGAGAGAGAGAGAGAGAGAGAGAGAGAGAAGAGAGAAAAGTGAGTGCACGCACACACTTCGATAAACAAAATGCCGGCAACTATGCCCTGTAATATTTTCGTACTAAAATAACACTGTACAATTTATTTCAACAAAAAGCATCCATTACCGTGAAAGAAATAGTCAGTCGAACAATATCCCACGTGAAATTGATGGGAGGGAAGGGGGGGGGGAGGGAGGAAGGGAGAGAAGCTTGAAGAGGAAGGGAGGAGGAGGAGGCAAGGACGGAGGAAGAGATAGAAAGGGAGGGAAGAAAGAAAAGAGAAAGAGAGAGAGAGAGAGAAGAAAAAAAAAAAGAGAGAGAGAGAGAGAGAGAACGTGTAATTGGCGGCAGGTGATAAGAGATAAGAGTGAAGTATGAGGATTAGTGGTCCTTTCAAACCCATGTCTGGACCACCGCGAGGACCACTGACCATCGGGAGGGAAAGAAAGGGAAGACCATAACATCAAAGGGACAACTGTTACACCCAACCCATGAATGTGTTACAGTAATGGCGTGTTAGAATATAGGAAGGATGTTACACTTGCCTGTTGTATTGTTTTTCATCTTTTTTTTTTCTTTCCTTTTTTGCCTTGCCTTTTTTTTTTTTTATTTGTTTTATTACGTGTGTCAATGTGTGTGTTGTGTTTCATCAGCCCTTCAGCGTGTATAAAAAGTAACATCACCTTCACATTTATTTAATCGTATATGAGCGAATTTTTTTTTATAAACACACTTTCACTACTACTAGCATATTGTTTCGTTACGTCATCTGGTCATCTGATCGTTAACAAAAAAAAAAAAAATAGTTATGCATATAGATGTCAGTTTATACTCTTATTTTACCTCTAAACGACACAGTTACTTTCATGAATATATAACGTTATAGTCGGATATATCCATGTAGGGAAGTAGAGTACCCAGGTAGATACATGGGTAGAAGGGTGAAACGATTGGCCGATATGGAAATTGCCGATTTTTATCATGCACATATCGTCTTTCTGTTTTGTATTCACGATCCACATATAAAGGAGGTTAGGGACATGAATTATAGGAAAGTTTCGCATGTGAATTACCTGATTAGCAGTACTTTCAACCTAGCAGAACTATTACTGTGGGAAAAAATACATTACCTTTCCTCAACCTTACGTATATATCTAGAAACTTATATTTTTTTTATAATAATTGATGGTAACACTTATATATCTGTTACTTTCTGGTCATAATCTTACTATTTTCCTTGTGTTTTTTTTCCCTAACATCTTATTTATGTCTTAATCTTATTTTTTCTACGCTTTTCTTTTCCTAACCTTATTTATGCCTGCATGTATTCCTCTTTTTTTCTCTCTTTATCTCTATCTCGTTCCTTCCAACCTCTTTCTTCCTCTTCCTCCTCCTCCTCCTCCTCCTCCTCCTCCTCCTCCTCCTCCTC
>JAPQNM010000037.1:625535-633035 GCA_029783475.1 Metacarcinus magister | reverse complement strand
CCATTGACCTTGAGGGAGTTAAAATGCGTCTATACTGGAAGGTTATTTTTTCTCCCTCGGTTCTGTTTTTCTCTACTGCCTCGGAATGGCTGACGAAGTAGTGCACTGAAGGTTCTCTGCCCGCGGCCTGTCAAGCCACTGAGATGTAAAGCAAACAGAGGCTTTTATTTTATTAAGTCTATTTTTTCTCTGTTGGAATTTCTCTCTTTTTCTTTTACATTTCCTTTGTTCTCTCTCTATCTTTGTATTTTTTCTTCTCTCTCATATGTCTGGGTGTAATATTTTGTACTTGATTTTAATTTTATTTTGTATTTCTTTCTATTCTTTAGTTATTCAATTTTGTTTTGCCCTAATTTACTCACGCGCGTGCATACACACACACACACACACACACACATATACTCACACACACGCACACACGCACACACGCACACGCACACCTACAAATAGATAGCGATGGGACTGGGTATGTGTTCATTAATTTGATAATATATTTTACATACAATTTGCGGTGACGACTCGTACATCAATTCTGTCAATTTGAATCTTGGTCGGTGCCGATTGTTCTGTGTCGAGTGGGGAAATTAGTGTTGCTGACAGACTGACAGACAGACGGACGGACATACAGACATACAGACAGGTAATTAAAGGAGTCATAATTACGATTCTATATTTACAAGCTACTCTATTTGACAGACTATTAGAGAAATTGCTGAAATGTGATATATACAACAAGTAGACATAATAAAGATAATGTTATAATGAAACAACGGTAGACAAGGAAGACGAAAGATAGTGAAAACGTAAGAAAATATAGAAATGCTGATACAAAAATGGATATCCAAAATACAAAACAAGCAAAAACCACAAAAAATAGAAGAGTAAACAAAAAACCATACATACAAAAGGGAGCCACAACCTCAACGAACATAAAGAAGGAGATGAATATACAAAGGGACACAAGGACACCCAAGGACCAAAGAGCCGGGGAAGTTAAGTGGCAGAAAGTCCCTCTTACTCCTACCGCGGACACCTCTCGGCACTCTAGCAGTCTTGGGGAAACTTCTGCGTTTTTTGGGAATGCGAATAAAACCTCTGACTAACTACCACCAAGAAGAAGAAGAGGAGGAGGAGGAGGGAGAGGAGGAGGAGGAGGAGGAGGAGGAGGAGGAGGAGGAGGAGGAGGAGGAGGAGGAGGAGGGGGAGGAGGAGGAGGCACAGAGAAGCTGGGGACGGGAAGGAAACGACATGAGACTCCACATTGCTGAACGACGAGCAACATAAACAAAGCAATACGACCGACACACACCGCTGGAAGGACTGTGTATGTGTGTGTGTGTGTGTGTGTGTGTGTGTGTGTGTGTGTGTGTGTGTGTGTGTGTGTGTGTGTGTGTGTGTGTGTGTGTTTTAGAAAGCTAACCTTGCTTGTACAGTATTTTATATTTTGTTCTTCCTATTCTTTATTAGATTAGGAAAAATAACCTTGGGATTATGTGTTTCAGTCGTTGTGTATCATGTCTCTCTCTCTCTCTCTCTCTCTCTCTCTCTCTCTCTCTCTCTCTCTCTCTCTCTCTCTCTCTCGCTCTCGCTCTCGGAATAAGACTTAGGTGTATATGTATTGTAACTCGACGGTCCGCCAGCTTTAGGGGAACAACAAACACTCAGCAGGGACGGCGGCCAACCAGATTCCTTTTTACGAAAAGTTTTGCCATTACCAGCCTTACGCGGAGACGGACCGAATAGGAAGGCTGATGGAGCCACCCAACTCTACGGATTCTCTCTCTCTCTCTCTCTCTCTCTCTCTCTCTCTCTCTCTCTCTCTCTCTCTCTCTCTCTCTCTCTCTCTCTCTCTCTCTCTCTTTCCTCTCTTCCTCTTTCTGTGTCGTTCTAAGCTCAGTTTCTTTTCTTGTGTGTGTGTGTTTATGTCTCTCTCTCTCTCTCTCTCTCTCTCTCTCTCTCTCTCTCTCTCTCTCTCTCTCTCTCTCTCTCTCTCTCTCTCTCTCTCTCTCTCTCTCTCTCCTGTTGTCATTCTCCCTTCCCGTCTGTTATCCTCTCAATCCTTGTTTGTTTGTTTTTTTACTTTGTTTTTCTTCCTCCTTTTCCCTCTTTCAGTCGAGGGTCTTAACTTATTTCTTTCCTCCCATCAATTCTTCCATGAAAATTAAGTGCCGTTATAGTTGTTCTATACGTATATGTTTACCCTCCTAACGTTACATTTTTCCTGTGCTATTGACAAATGTGTAGTCTCTCTCTCTCTCTCTCTCTCTCTCTCTCTCTCTCTCTCTCTCTCTCTCTCTCTCTCTCTCTCTCTCTCTCTCTCTCTCTCTCTCTCTTAATCGCATTTGGTTCTAATTCCTTTTATGCACGAGTATATACATATTTTTTTTTTTAATCCACTGCTGTAAAACCGAGACGAATAACTACAATATTATGCGTATGAAAACTCGTACAAGTGTAGTAAGCAGGGATGGGAAAGAGAAAATAAAATAAGATGAATAATACACAAAAAGGAAAGATACAAGGCTAGAATAAGGGAAGACAAAACGTGCGAAGAGTCTCTCAGAAGGAAGACAAAAGAGGAAAGAAGAAAAGAAAAGAAAGAGAACACTGACAACCGAACGCACAAACAAACCAGAGAGAGAGAGAGAGAGAGAGAGAGAGAGAGAGAGAGAGAGAGAGAGAGAGAGAGAGAGAGAGAGAGAGAGAGAGAGAGAGAGAGAGAGAGAGAGAGACGTGCAAGGAAGGTGGGATAACACACGAAAATCGCCACTAAATAATCGGATGTGGCCGAACGAGGTGTCCTGAATCCGCCAATCCTCTACCAATGGGTGCAGGCGATTCTCTCCTTTAGGGCGGGTCACCTTTAGGTCTGTAATGCCTCGATCGTTTGTCACGGGGCACTGGCGACAACAAGGCCAGTTCGTCGCCGCTGCTGCCATTACTTAAGGTTGTCTGGTGATGCGGTTCTCTGGGTTAGACGCTGAATTCGCCTCTCTTCTCTATATTCCTGGTCTGGTTTCCTAATTTCTCTATATTCCTGGTCTCTAAATTCCTGGTCTGGTTTCTATTTTCTCTATATTCCTGGTCTGGTTTCTAATTTCTCTCTATTCTGGTCTCTATATTTCTGGTCTCTATATTTCTGGTCTCTATATTTCTGGTCTGGTTCCTAATTTCTCTTTATTCCTGATTCGGTTTCTAATTTCTCTCTATTCCTGGTCTTTATATTCCTAGTCTAGATCTTAGTTTCTCTATATTCCTGGTTTGGTTTCTTAATTGCATTCCATTCTGATCCCTTTATCGCGTTCCTCTGTTTATGTTTAGGGTACGGTTTCCTTCTGTTTGTTGGTCTGTTTATTTTTCTGTCTCTCTAACTTTGACCTTTTGTTTTTTAATGTCACGTGACCACAAGTTGCTAACATTCCCGCCAGGTGGTGTGCAATGATGGGGGGGGGGTTGATGGGGGGTAAAGGGTAGCACGTCGAACCAGCTTCACTAACAGTTCAACTCTGTAATTTTTTTTTCTTCTTTTATTCCCATGAGAATTACCAATTTTAGTATCCATTTAGATTCATTAAATGGCCATGCAGCTTTTACATGGCGCATTTACGATTCAAAATATAATATGCCATTAAAGCCAATATTAGCTACTAGTTTTTCATGTTGCGCCGTGGAACTGAAGCTAATAATGGCGAGCTATTGCGTTTATTGACATTTTTTATACCCAATATCTGAAACACACACACACACACACACACACACACACACACACACACACACACACACACACACACACACACACACACACACACACACACACACACACACACACTTATGCATTCCCTTTTCAACTAGGTGTGCTTGAATTCCTTTTGATTAGTATTCTGCAAAGACTTGATCCTCTGCATGCGGTGTAAACTTCATCACCTTTAGTCTGCAGTAATGAGAGACAACAAGTACTCTGAGATGCGAAGGAATTTCATATGTAAGATTTTTCATATTTTGTCCCTAATGATGCGTGATTCAGTGCACATTTTCTCCAATTTTTTTTTTCCAAATTTTATCTAGATGCATCCGTGTAACATTTTTTTTATATATGATTTTTAATATTTTTCTTTTTGTACGTAATGAAATGAAGCGTCAAGTTACATGTTATTTTCTCATCTATATCCTGCTTGCAAATACGTAAAGAAACATGTCACTGACTACATCCAGTTATATTTATTTCCCTCACCTCATTCATCATTTTAGACTGTATATGAAAAGAAAAAAAATACATAAAAAAAATAGTTTACTCAATTTCCACGTTTTCATTTTTGTTTTTTGATAGAAAATCCGCAGCACACCTGGACCCCTTTGACAGGTGGCTCGCCTCACCCCTTACACACCTGTTGCTTCTCCATCAAAAGGGTAATGCAACACCGTGCATTGAGAGGAACCTTACTGATGATGATGATGATGTTGATTCCTTGATTAGATTTCCCCTTAACCAATGCCTCGATAAGTAATTTTTTTTTTTAGTTATATGCTCAGAATTCACCTTAAATCCTTCAATAGAGCAGAATGTTGAGTCGAGGAAGCTTTTCGTAAACACTGAAAATGAATACTGAATTGATGGTCCATATACCGTTTGTTTTTATTGTACGTGAATGCTGCGTCCCTTTGATCTTTCATCTGGATTTGTATCAGTGTACCTTTTGACATCTTTTCAGTATGGTATTTTTATGTATTTGGATGCGGGAGGAGGAAGGAAGGATAGAAAGAGCAGGAGATCTGTTTATATGTAGGAATATAAATAATTGATCCACTATATCACATCAACACTCCTTTGTAAATAGAGTTTGTGTTAGTTTGTATGAATAATTATAAAGATGGATTGATTGATTGAATCTGTGAGTGTTTGTACAAGAACAATTTTTCTTTGAACGTCATACGAGGAGTAAAAATGTGAGTAGTAATAGTAGTAGTGATAGTATTAATAATAGTGGAGTAGCAGGAATAGGAAGGGAATGAAAGGTGTAGCATATAAACCAACCCTGAGCCATTCTTTCCTTCACAAACTCTTATTTCCACATACAATACCGGTCCATAAACATTGAAGGGATAGTAATTCTTCATGTAGGTGTGGCTACCGGAGGACACAGGGGAGGGAACGAGAATTCAGAGCTGTTATTCACATTTTTGCTCTATCAGAAGTGGAATGCGTTTCGGGAGAGCGATTGGCAATAAAAAATATTCATTCCTACGCTGGTATTGGCTTTTCTTTTATGACATGGCAGTGTAGAGAACAGTTTCGTTTACCATGAATATATTGTGCATTTCGACGAAGAAAACGACGACCGAGAATGAGGTAAAAGGGGGTAAGTCTTTGATACATACACACACACACACACACACACACACACACACACACACACACACACACACACACACACACACACACACACACATACACACGACTTTTCACGTTAGTATAGCTAGAGTAACGACCCGAGACAAGCAGTAACAGCCCTTATCTCCGCGAAACACAAGAGGTAATTCTGTGGGAGCGAGGCGAGGAAGCAGTAATTTTGTGTTACCTTGTGTCTACCTGTGCTTTTGGACCGCCTCGGTTTTCTTTTTCCTGTCTTCTTACACCGCGGAACAGACCTACAACTCAGGTGAAGAAAAACACTGAGAGAACCTACTATGTGTGTGTGTGTGTGTGTGTGTATGTGTGTGTGTGTGGAGGTGTAGGAACAATAATATTTCAAGTTATTTTGTTTTCTTTATTTTCATCGCTCTGTATTTATTTTATTTTTGTGCTTTTTACGGCTTTTTAAATGCTTCTTCACTTGCACTTTATACTCGACTTGATGCATCTTTTCATTACTCCTTCCTTCCTTCTTTCAAATTCTTCTTTCATCTGCGTAAAATTCATCTCGATAACTCGACCTCATTAACTTCTTAAACGTAATTCTTTCCTACTTTCACCCAATTTCTGACTCTTTTCTTCTCGATTATTGAAACATTACCTTACATCTTCGTGAGTCTTGTGAGGGTTTTAATCTCTTTAAGAAAACGTTCATCATTAAAATTATCCCTTTAAAAATTGCTTTTATAAGTCTTTTCTTTGTCTCTTTTCTTTTCTCACTTTTCTTCTTTTATTTTCTCATACATTCGTTCTTACTTTACGTTATCTCCTTGTTCTCTCCTTTGCTCTTTATATTCTCTCCTTCTTCCTGTTCCTCTCTCTTCCTCTCATCTAATTCCTCAGCCTTATCTTTTCTCTCTCAGTTTCCTTGTTCCACATATGGTCTATCCCTTTGAATCTCTACCGCCCCTCCTATCTCTCTCTCTCTCTCTCTCTCTCTCTCTCTCTCTCTCTCTCTCTCTCTCTCTCTCTCTCTCTCTCTCTCTCTCTCTCTCTCTCTCTCTCTCTCTCTCTCTCGCACTTACCTTCTCGACCATGTTCTGCTGCTGTAAAAGTTTAATCCTCTCACAGTGGAATCCTAATTTTGTTTCGATTGTATTCTCACCACTTTTACGCGAGTCATTTGTTTTTAGGTCACGTAGTGGAAGAGCGGCGACCAAGGCCCAGAGGGATTGTTGGCGGTGATCACGGAGGAGGAGGACGAAGAGAAGGAGGAGGAGGAGGAAGAGGAGGAAGAGGAGGAGGGGGAAGGAGAGAAAAGATAAAGAAGTGGAAGAAAAAGAATTTGGTGTCTAGGAGGAACAGATGCAGAAACAAAAGGTTAAGATGAAAAGTAAAGAATGTTTATAAAAAAAATTCGGAAAAGAAAGGTTGAAGGAAGTTTAATGGACGAAGAGGAATGCATTTAAAATATAGACATAATATTGAGGAGATTGTCATTATAATTATTGTTAACACTATGATTAATGAAGATGTAAATGAAGAGCAGATCAATTACATTAATGAAGACATGTAAATTAATTAATATGAAAATGAATGTACAAACGAAAGGTAAAATGAATTAAAGATACGTCAATTTGAGCTGCACAAATGTATACAAAGAGGGTAAGGCAGAGAGGGATCCAGAACCTCTTTGACCTCTTTGTGGCATCATGAAACAAACATTACATATATTAAATTAGCTAATAATTTTGTACGTATAAGTTCGGTTATTTTTCATAGATTCTTATTGTTCTTTGTTTATTGGTATCAATGTGTTTTTTTATAGATATATTTGAATTGTTTTGAAGATAATACATGCATTATCTCCTTTTTATTTTGTATAATTTTAATGCAAAATTATTATAATACGTCAAAATAATGTCTCAATTTTAGTCTATTTTCCTTAATGAGAAACAAAACAAAATATAAACATTTAAGAAAAATCATAAAACAATTATAATATTTTTAGAAACCATAGAAAACATTAATAAACAAAGAAATCAAGAAAAAGTATTAAATAAGCTAATAATTTTGTACGCGTAAATAACAAACTTATTATTACATTCTAATTCCGTTTTACTTCAGCTCAATAGAACGGTCGTCTTTTG
>JAPQNM010000037.1:615535-618035 GCA_029783475.1 Metacarcinus magister | reverse complement strand
TGGAGTCTTGGTGATAAGTTTTTCGTGTGTCATTTGTTCGTGTCAAGAGAGTTTTTTCGTCGTGTTGGTCGTGTTTGGGACCCTAGGCGGACTACACTCTCATTGCCGTCGTCTGGTTTCTTTGCCTTGACGTTATAGGAAGCGACTTTTCGGTTTCAATCTCTTTAATCATGATATTTTGTTTATACATTTCTTATATTCACGTCCATTCATCATTCGTTTCATTACTTCATTTTCTTACCTCTACCTGTAGTTCCGTTTTGCAGCAAGTTAACGTTAACACACACCACAACACATTCCTCTATTGTATTATTTTACCTCCATTCCACGTTTCCCTCACCATCAGGAATACTCGTCTACCTTTACATGGCAGGAGCAAATTCCGTGAAGCAGGATCTTCTTACACTTTGTAATACATTGCTTAAAGAGGAGAGGCTGGGCTGAAGGGACGGTCAGCTGCCTCACCATTAAGTCATTCAACAACAATCAAGAAGGACCCGCAGCGGCGTTCTCGGGGCGGCGGCAGCGTTTCGTGTGTAAATGAGTGTAAAATGTGATTGTCAGGGCTCGGTGGGTGACGGTGCCGGAGAAGGTATAGTGTCGCTTTAATGTTATTACTTGGCTGGCTTCTCCCCTGGACGTGTGTGGGGTGCGTCGTGAAGTACAGGTAAAGGCTAGAATGTCACCCTTGCTGCTACTACTGCCATTTGTTTGGGTAGGATCAGGGAGGCTGGAATCATGTGTTAATTGATTGGTGGATGGGTTGGTGAGGCTCAGAATACAAGCACTCTGCGTACTCCCTCCTCCTCCTCCTCCTCCTCCTCCTCCTCCTCCTCCTCCTCCTCCTCCTCCTCCTCCTCCTCCTCCTCCTCCTCCTTCTCGCCCCTTTGTCCTGAGGTAAACAATGTACTGCTGGTGCTCGCCTTTAAAGAGGACGATGCGCTTGTAAGAGTAGATGTAAATACCGTACGACCTCATCCACTGTTTTAGTAAAGTGTTAATTGTTTTACTCGCTATTACCGTACACTGTTTTGCGATACGTCCTCATAGATATTGATTGGTGCAATGCTCCCTAAAAGCCTTCCTGGTATTAAATGTAAAAATAAACTGAGCTCAATGCAACATGGATTACACCCAATGTGCATTCAGGGGAGTTAAAATGTGAGTAGTGATAGTATTTCCTCCTTCACCTCGGCGCTTCTGCATTATTTCTGCGGCAAAACTCGTCTTTAAGATTTCCCAAGCATCGGCAGGGTGGTCGCGAGGCTCTGGACCCGGAGGTAATGTTTCACTTTCTAGCATAACATTACTTTGGTTGCATCGTTTGTTTTGATATAAGACTGGGCGTCGAGTGTCCTGGGGAAGCGGTTATAGAAGTATGGAGGCGCCTTTATATATACATACAGACACACATGTACAGACACACACAAACACGAGTTAAATTCTACTAATATTGCTTTCGTTCTATAATAATAACGTATATTTTTTCACATTTTACACATATTACACACTGCTCTTCCCTCCTATTCCTCCTCTTACTGTTGTTGTATTAATTATTACAACCACATCTACTTTCCTGTTTATATATATTTTTTTGTTTCCTTGACAGTCGTGAAGCATTAATAGTTTGCATCGACAACTACAAACAGCTGCAAATAATCACAGTTTAATATCAATGTAAACGGAAGTACATATTGAACTTTAGTATTTTATGTAATAGTATATTTTTTTATTATTTTAGTGAGATGCTTTGCAATAATTACTAATGTTATTGTAGTTGTTATTGCATCCCATGATACCTAATGACCTTTGTTTATCCTACTATTTTGTTAGTGTTGCTTTAAATCTAGGTTACTAAGGTCTTGTTGAATATACTCCGTGACCTTGAACATCAAACCCGTCACTGGAAATTAACGTTCAGATTTATACCTTGTTGTTCCTGCCTTGTCATTACCCGTTGATAATTGTTCCATTTAAAACTAAAGACTTAATATGTTTTTCCATATTCCCACTCGTTCTCCCCTTTCGTTTCTCATATCAAAAAGAGAGGAAAAATAGACTATATGAATAAATAAAATGATCACATAAATAAGTCTTCAACGACAAACTCCTTTTCAATGCACAGTTTCATTGATTTTTCGCTGCTACTTTGGCTTGTTATCTACGTGTCATGAATCAACTTTGGTATGCGATCTACACTTTATATTGCGAGTGTGAGTGAAATTGAAGGTCCTACGAGGAGAAGAAGGCCAGTTGTAAGATAGAAGGAAAGGAGGATACTATTCTATACATTTTTTACGTAAACCTCTTACTTTTCGAGTTATTCAAAATAACATGATTTCAGCCAAGAAGTGAAATGGGTGGGAAACGTTAGTTAAGCTAGGTTAGGTTAGGTTAAGGTTTTGTTAATATTTCAACACAACTCATGAACATTGGTACCAAGGGGTTCTCGGGCATGCTGATCACGAATCTGGAATTTGTTTTGTCATTACTATAATAT
>JAPQNM010000037.1:590535-610535 GCA_029783475.1 Metacarcinus magister | reverse complement strand
TACCTCCTCCTCCTCCTCCTCCTCCTCCTCCTCCTCCTCCTCCTCCTCCTCCTCCTCCTCCTCCTCTTCCTCTTCTTCTTCTTCCTCCTCCTCTTCCAGTAGCCGCGTCAGAAGGTGCCGTGGAGAGGCTGTCGCGCCGCACCGCTGGGATTCAGGGTGACAGAACGTAACATAAACTTCGATCAGAAACATTTTTATATGCTGCTGATATGTGTGTTGGTTTTCATGTTGTTGTTGTTGTTGTTGTTGTTGTTGTTGTTGTTGTTGTTGTTGTTGTTGTTTAGAGACTTTATGTATGTATTTCTTTATTTTCTTTGTTTATTCGTTTGTTTCTTCATTACTGTTTCAATTATTGTCGTGAAATTATATATTTTTTTATTATATTTAAATTTGCTAGGTTAGGAGAGAGAGAGAGAGAGAGAGAGAGAGAGAGAGAGAGAGAGAGAGAGAGAGAGAGAGAGAGAGAGAGAGAGAGAGAGAGAGAGAGAGAGAGAGAGAGAGAGAGTGAGTGAGAACGAGCCTCTAGGGAAATACAACATCTTCAAGCAATGGGAAGACATCTGTATTATTTGTATTCGGAACTCACTAGTGTTGAGGTGTGTGTGTGTGTGTGTGTGTGTGTGTGTGTGTGTGTGTGTGTGTGTGTCTGTGTGTGTGTGTGTGTGTGTGTGTGTGTGTTCTGATGTCCCTCACAGTACCCTCTGCATCCCCTCCTCTTCGATATTGTCCCTCCAACCTGTCTTTCCAACACTTCCTCTTTGCCTACCTGTCTGTCTGTCTGTCTGGCCGTCCCACACTAACCGTCACAGTTAGGCATTGCAACACTCGTCCCTCCATGGCCCGGCGCCCCCAACGATGTCAATGTTGTATGGACTGAAACTCATAGGAAACGTCCTTCTAATCTCTATTGCAGTGTCTGAAAATGAAAGGAATTTAGGTCGTCTCTCCCTCACCCCCCTAAACACACACACATACAAATACACATACATACACATAGACACACACACACTATTTTTTTTTTTTGTATCTATTTCCTATTCAGTCGAGTTAGTGAGTAAAGCATTGGTCATTTTTTGAAGTATATTTGAGGCGTGTGTGTTCATGATTTGCAAATACTCCATTTAGAACGTTTTTTGAAAAATATGTGTAATGCTGCTTCATATAGACGGAAAAATTAAAATAAAAATAAAAATAATTGTAAGTCAAATATATGTACTAGGTATCAATAATAATAAAAATAAATAAAAATAGTGGTTCGTCATGGGCTATATTTTGTTATTTTGTTATGAGATATTTGCTTATAACTCAACATCGCACGCCCACTAATGGACACATGATACACACACACACTGGCTATGAAGAGCACACGAGTATACTTTTTTTAACATTCTGAATCAGTGTATTTCAACATTTCCCATTTTTCATTATTTACTCAGAGAAGCATTAATAGGAGAGTTAGGGGAGAAGCATCAATAAACCTTGCATACTACATGAATAGGAGATGAAAAAAAAATATATAGGGAAGAGAGACAAACAGACAGAGAGATAGAGGGGATTGAAAAGCAGGTTAATTACAATGTAGACAAAAGGTGAGTTAAAAAATGGATAATGCAGAAACGTGATGAAAATGAAGGATGAAGAAATACATATGAATACATAGCTTCTGAAAACGTAGTGATTAAAGGTAAACGGAACTCTGCTGGGAAACAAAGAAACAAGTGCAAATACAGTTCAGATCAAGCCAAGAGGGAGAAGGATGAGGGGCCGAAGGAAGGAAGGAAGGGAAGGGAAGGGAAGGGATGAGAAGGGAAGAGAAGGGAAGGGAAGGGAAAGGAAAGGAAGGGAAAGGAAAGGAAAGGAAAGGAAAGGCAAGGGAAGGGAAGGGAAGAGAAGAGAAGAGAAGAGAAGGGAAAGGAAATGGAGGATACAGAAATATTTAGAGAAACAGAGAGAGAGAAAAATAAATAATAAAAGTGAGCGAGGAGTTTTTTTTTCTTTGTAATCCAGTTTCACACTTAGCTGATGACTAAATGTTTTCACAAAAATAGGCTCTCTCAGTAATGTTGTAAATATCATACGTGGGGTTTTATTTTCATTCACTCACTCACTCGCAGCTGCATGGTTTTATCGTGTACAGTATCACATAAATACAGGAACCACCACCACCACCACCACCACCTGATGCATTACTGTTCTATTAATAATTCATTTGGCTTCATATTTTATGCATCGCCATTTTATCACCTTTCCCGCCCCTGTTTGGTTAATGTTTGATGGCTGCGGCGAAGTGCTGTATGACGACAATAATTCATACTAGTAAGGCGTCTCTCGTTGTATTGAACCGTTGTTTTGTTGGGTGAAAAGCTGTAAATTATAGAAATGTTGTATTGCTAAATAAACCCAAGGCATTGTGTGGCAGTAATTAATTTTGCAAAGGGAATCAGTGTCATAATTCACTAAGTAATTTTTATTTCAACAGGATTATTTTTATACTTTAATAAAAAAAATTGAGGGAATGTGAAAAAAAAAATTTAGGTTGCCCCCCCAAAAAAAAGACTTTAGATAGATATTAACGTGAAATAATGAATATAAGAAAACACATTTTGACATTGTTATGTATTCATCTGCTTATACATATTGCAAACATATTTTTTTCTCTGTTTTCCATTCACTGTTCAGGCTTTTGTGTTTGTTTTTGTGTAGCACGACGCCCACAACGCCCCCTTTGCCCCTCCCTCCCCCTTGCCCTCCCCCCTCCACCCCTTCCACACCCCTGCCAAGCTTCCGCAAATCACTCCTGCTGCTCTCATGCCCTATCGCTGTCCTCCATGCTTCGTCCTGTCCCCCTCCCCCTCTCTCTCCCTCTCTCTCTCTCTCTCTCTCTCTCTCTCTCTCTCTCTCTCTCTCTCTCTCTCTCTCTCTCTCTCTCTCTCTCTCTCTCTCTCTCTCTCTCTCTCTTATTATTTTTTTTAGTATGGTTTATTATTGTTTATTTGTATTTTTTTTTTTGGTACCGAAAGTCATTACAGTTTCTTTGTGTTTAATATATTTTCTTTTTTCTATAGAGTAGATTTGAATTTTTTTGTATCGTCTCTCTCTCCGCACTGGTATTCCGTTCTGTGTCTCTCTCTTTATTTTCTTCTTTTTCTTTGCCAGCTTTTGTCCTGTTCGTCGTCTTCATCTCCGTCTTTATCTGTAGACCTTTTGTAGCTCTCCTCGCCTCTCTCTTCTTCTTTTTTCCCGCTGTCGTCTTCTATGTGCTATTTCTCGTCGCTGTCGTTGTCATCGTCGTCTTCCTCCTCCTCTTCCTCTTCCTCCTCTTCTTCCTCTTTTCATCCATTAATTTGACTTTATCTTCACCTTCCCTTTCTTCCTTCCTTCCAGCTTCGTTAAAACAAAACAAAAATCGCAGTGAAGCCTCTATTCTGTTTTCATCAGAGTTTCTTGTGCTTCCATTGCGATTTGGAAGCTGGAACTCAAGCAAAAAAAACTTCCCATCCCTTGGCAGAGACGCTGACACCTGGTGAAGGAAGGAAGGAAGGAGTCTCTCAAGGTTATGTGATGACTTTCTTGGACGCGAATTTCCGACAGACTATTGCCAAGGTTTCCTCTCGTACTCGCGGCAATTAATAGGAGCGTGAAGGTGATAGGAAAGCTGTCTAACGCAGGTGTTCGGAGAGGTAGAGAGGCGCCTCACTCTCCCGTTTATCGAAGGAAACCTGAAGGAGAAAAAAGGTGAAGGAGGGAAAACAAGAAAAAAAATAAGGGATGTGGGGTTTGGGATTTAAGGAAGAGTTGAGTCTTTTTTCTCTTTTTTTTTTTTTAGGGATTGAATGAGGGCGAAGGGAACGTGTCTCAGGCAGATACTGGGGGAGAGGAGGTGGGGAAAGGGGTGAAGGGAGGCTGGGGAAGGGAGTAAAGGGGAAGGGAGCTCGTCTAGGGATGATTTCGTGTTATGATACACTATTGGTCTGTGTGTGTGTGTGTGTGTATATGTGTGTGTGTGTGTGACGCATCAACGCTTATCGAATAGACAGCTTCATGTACCGTGTGTGTGGAACGATAGTTGATTTATCTGTTTGCTCGCCCCATCTCTGTGTTACCTGTTTACTCGCCTCTCTTTCCCCGCGTCCCACTCAGCAGCATCAGTGCGGATGAAGTCACACGGCGGAGCATCGAGATGAAATTAGTGGAGTTGCCAATCATCAGCATCAGTGTATTGAGCCCTGATTCACCTTGTTTAGCAGATGACTCACGAACACGCCTGATATAATGAGTGGCTGTCAACCTGTGTGTATGCGTGTGTGTGTAGACTTAAACACACATATACTCAGACACATGGAAGTATACGCACACACACAAAAAAAAAATTAATGGAGTATATCAACAATCTCTTTTACACCGGATAGGAAATTTCTCTTCTACATCGGATACGAAATTAATTGCTTACCACGAAGATTGGAACCCACCTCGCTGATTGGCTATTGAATTAACACTGGATTGGTTAATGCTGACGTGGCCTCATTCTCCTCTTCCTTTTTTTTTTCTTCTTCTTATTATTATTATTTCAACACATGACAAATTTTTTTTACCATTATTTTTTTGTTTGTTTTGCATGAAAGAGATGATGTTTTGTTTTTTATTATTGTTTTCTTACTACGTGATGTTGATGTTGATGTTGATGTTGATGTTATAAGCGAGGTATAAATTCCACATCATTATATAGTGTGGTATTAAGGGATCCAATGCGAGCCAGTAAGGTAAAGTCATTGTGTTTCATGGAGTCCCGTTGTATTAATGGACGTATGGCCTCTATTGGTAGTCTGTCATTATTACTATACGTTCTGTTTTGTACGCCATGTAATGTAATGTGTGTAGGTAATGTGGATTGTATGTTGCTATTGTGGTTGTTATTGCTATTGTTATCGCCCTTGTGTAGCTATTGTGATTATCGTTATTAATTTTATTGTTATTATTGTTTTCATTACTACTACTACTACTACTACTACTACTACTACTACTACTACTACTACTACTACTACTACTACTACTACTACTACTACTACTAAGCATAAGTATGTTGGTTGGTATGTGGTGACACCTTTAGACTGACAATAGTGGTGACTGTGGTGATGGTGATGGTGGTGCTGTAACCCCATGTAATAATAGTGATGCTGGTGCCGGAGTGCAGCGTGTGGTGACAACAATATAGTGGCAGAGGGTGGCAATGGTTATGGTGATGTGAGGTTAGGTTTGGGAATGGTGATGTGAGGTTAGGTTTGGTAATGGTGTGTGGGTCAGGCTCGCTGGAGGAGACTTAATAGGGATGGTAATTATGACATGACTGACGGGCGAGGCTGCATGGATGGATGGTGGATGGATGGATGGCAAGGTAAAAATATGAGAATTTCCCTGGATTTGTGGTTATGAGGGATGCAACGTGATTTGTGAACCTCATGTTACTACACCTCCACTTGCCCTAAACATCTATCCTGATACTTGTCAAACCTGTGTCATGTATTAGGTTAGGTTTGGTTTGGTTTTGGTTGGGTTGGGTTGGGTTGGGCTGGGTTGGGTTGGGTTGGGTTGGGCTGGGTTGGGTTGGGTTGGGTTGGGTTGGGTTGGGTTGGGTTAGTTTGGGTTGGGTAGGGTTGGGTTGGGTTGGGTTGGGTTAGTTTGGGTTGGGTAGGGTTGGTTTGGGTTAGTTTGGGTTGGGTAGGGTTGGTTTGGGTTGGGTTGGGTTGGGTTGGGTTGGGTTGGGTAGGGTTGGTTTGGGTTGGGTTGGGTTGGGTTGGGTTGGGTTGGGTTGGGTTAGGTTAGGTTTTCATTAACCTTATAATTTGTGTTCTAAGAATGGTCATCTTAGTTCGTCTATAAATTGATGAGTTCCTGCACTAACTATTTTTTTTCTGCACTAGATAAAGTCTATTCTATATAATGAAAAAGTGGACTTTACGTGGAAACAGTTGGAATATAAAATGAGATGCAAAAATTGGAATCAAAATTATGCATATAAAACTCAAATCAAATTCACATCACTGGTCTATTTTTTTTTAATAAATTTTTCATTGGAGTATATTTTCAAACTTGTTTTTTATCATGTGTGTTTTATGTGTGTGTGTGTGTGTGTGTGTGTGTGTGTGTGTGTGTGTGTGTGTGTGTGTGGGGGGGGATAATCATGACTGTGTGAGGTTTCCTATTCCACTTTACTTTTCCTCTCTTAATTACGACAATCTAAAAATACACACACACACACACACACACACACCACACACACACACACACACACACACACACACACACACACACACACACACATCAATCATGACTCTCACATCTCAACATTTTTTCCTCCGCCTCGACTTCTCGTCACCTGCCATCATAGGAGGACAACCCTCTACTCACGTCCTCGCTTCTGTCTTCCTCATCCCCTCCTCATCCCCTCCTCATCCCTGCCTCATCCCTGCCTCATCCTTGCCTCATCCCTGCCATCCATCATTGTAACCTCCTCATCCCACTCACTGATCCCGTGTCTCCCTCATAATCTTTAAGACAATCCTTCTCTCTATTGCTATCAGTCTCACTCTCATAGCCTTATTTTGGTGTCTCCTTCCCCTCCCTCTTCCCTCCCTCTCTCCCTGCGTCTCTCTCCCTTTCCCTCCCTCCCTTCCTGTCACTCTCCCTCCCTCCCTCTCTCTATCTTTCTCTCTCACACTCTCTTCCTCCTCTATTGTGATTCTATTTTTTTCCACACCCCTTCCCTTGTTTCCATTCCTTTTTCCTTTATTTTTCCCTTTTCCTTCCTATTTGTTTTGTTTTCCTCGCAAATTTGTATGGTTCTCTTCGCCTTTTTTTCCTTTTTTCCTTCTTCCCATCTTCGTTTGTTCTTCTTTTTGTTCTGTTTTCTTATGTGTTTATTTTGTATGGCATGTAAAGGTGTTTCAGTTTGTTGTCTACGTTTGAAGGAAGAAAAACAAATAAACAAATAAACCAAATAAACACTGATGTTGATTTGTTTGTTTGTCATGTTTCAGGTAATTTTGTTTTTTTTAATGATTTATTGTCATTGTTTTTTGTCATCATTATTTTCATTATCTCATCGCCTTCCTTTTTTTCTTGTATTTTTTACTCCTTGGCAATTCTGATTTGTTCGTGTTTTCATAGATTTTTCCTTTCATGATGCATTTTAATATTAGATTGATTATTATTATTATATATATATATTTTTTATTATTTAACGTGGATTATTTTTATGGATTTGATGACGTAAATGATGCAGTAATTTTTTTGTTTGACTTTTTTGGTTTTATTTTGTTTATTGACCAATCTGTTATTCAGGTCATGTCTCGTACACATTATTTTCTATCAAGAGAGAATTATATTTATTTATTTATGTTTTTTTTTATTTTATTTTCTATTTTTTAGGAATGATATTATTTGGTAGCCTAAAATGAAAACTAAACTCATTATTTTTTCAGCCGATTTATTTTTACTCTTTCTTTCCTCTATAAAAAATGCATTATTAAGTATTTTTTTCCGTATGGTAAATGAGTTTGAAATTAACTCATGTTATTTAAATTACGAATACATCCGTTGTTTGTAATAAGTAAATAATTACATAAAACTGAATTACAAACACATCCTATATATATAAAACTTACATTGTGCTACATTTTCAATTTGCAAATGTGAAACAAAACCGATTGCGTTGATTTTCATGATTACAAAACACTTTCCTTTGCAATGAAAATAAAAGGAATTAGTTTCTTTTGTCTATTTTCTGTAATCTAGCAATACCTTATATAATCTTAGTATTACAACTTACTCTAATCAGCTCCAATTACCTAGGAACGTAAGGGTCGCAATTTGAGGGAATCAGTAACCTCAGATTGCCTTTTGGGATCCTTTCACAGCTGAATAAAGTATAATAAGTCCAGAGAGACATCAATATAGAGACATTACGCCACGTTGAACCGTGTGTGTGTGTGTGTGTGTGTGTGTGTGTGTGTGTGTGTGTGTGTGTGTGTGTGTGAGAAAATTCCAACTGATTTTAATTTCTTCACATCTCTTCCTTCTTTTATCAAAATTTTTTCCCCTTTTGTGGTAATATTTGAAGATTTTTTCAGTCATATTTTGGACCGAGGAAAAGTGTAATGGATATGCAATTAGGGAACATTAAAAGCGGTACAAAATGGATTCTTTTTTCCTTTTTTTTTTTTCCTTCTTATTTTGCCTGTGGTTAAAAGGAAACATAACGAATCTCACGAATTCTGCCGCTGAGAAACGTGTAATGTTTTCACCGCCTGGAAGCAATTATGGAAAAGTCAAACATGTTTCATCGCGTGAATTGCAACACAACTCTCACTGGATGTCATTGCGTTGCGTTCGGTGAGAAAAAAAAAGAAAAAAAAAAAAAAAAAAGAACAAAAAAGATCAAAATCATAAGTCATCACTGCCTTTTATCTTCTTTTTTCTTCTTGTTTTTTTGGTTTGCGATAAAGGAAGGTAACTTTTCCTACATAAGGTCACCGTAGGATAACACTTTGTCCAATTAACTACTACTTTTAATTTGTTGTATATAATTTTTTCGCATTGTTTTTTTGTTCAACTCATATTCATCTACGTAATGTGTTAGTCTTTCCAGATTATTTGTGTTTATATATATTTTTTATTCATATCCACATATAGATACATTAACGTTAGTATATATTAATTTTTATTTGTCTTGTTATATGTTTATTTAGTCATGTCCATTTATTTATTTTTTATCTAGCACATTTTTTTCTCATAAGCCTTCCATGTCGCTCTTGTATCCAATATCTGACCCTCATCTTTGTTTTCTTCTTTTTAAGTAATATCAAAACATTTTTCACACTCGCCTCAAATCACAAAGGTTCATTTTCCTCACGTTTCTGCAATAAAGGACATTGTTTCGCTGCGCCTTAGTTTGTATTGCTTTTCTTTTGTTTCTGGTTTCGTATCATAATCCTATTAAGTTAAAGTTTTATGAGTTTGCAAGCGGACAAGTTTTATTGAAGAAAGACACTGGATATTACAGCGAGACAAGTAGTGTGTGTGTGTGTGTGTGTGTGTGTGTGTGTGTGTGTGTGTGTGTGTGTGTGTGTGTGTGTGTGTGTGTGTGTGTCGTCCGAGGTGCAGCTTGCCCAGGTGTGTCTCGTTACCTGTGTAATGTGGCGTAAATGGGTTTTATTCAGCGTGTTGTGAAATAAAAACGAGATGCTTATTTATTGTGATTTCCTCTCCAGTTAGCAAAATGTAAGATAAAAAAAATAAAAAACTGCAAAACGGATGCGAAAAGTTTCTGTAATGAGAGTAAGTGGAGTAAAAAAAAGTGAATGTTTTGCTGTTTTTTTCTCTCTTTCTCTCATTCCACTTTTGCTTTTTTTTTAATTAGTCGTTAGGAAAAGGTGTGTTTTTTTCTGTGATTTCCATGTTAATGTATGTCAGGTTTTTTTTTCTTTCTTTCTTTCTTTCCTTATCTCTTTCTGACTAAAAGGGGTCATGATGCTTGTTTGCTTCCGCCTTTACGAAACACACACACACACACACACACACACACACACACACACACACACACACACACACACACACACACACACACACACACACACACACACACACACACACACACACACACACGCACACACACACACACACACACACGGCTTAAAAATATCACGCAATATCTTCCTCTTCAAAGATTCATATTCCTAATTTCGGTTTCTTTACGAATTTCCCAAGATTCATTATTACTAAGTTTGTTGTGGTTTCTAAGAATTTTTATTTCCGTGTGTGTGTGTGTGTGTGTGTGTGTGTGTGTGTGTGTGTGTGTGTGTGTGTGTGTGTGTGTGTGTGTGTGTGTGTGTTGCTTTACTTTTTATATGTGTTTTTTACTTGACTATTGTTGTCTATTGTTTTCTTATATATTGTTTTTTTTTATTTCATCACATGTTGCTTTTATTGTTTTCGTGAATTGATGTTTTCTTTTTTCTTTTTTCATTCTCTCTCTCTCTCTCTCTCTCTCTCTCTCTCTCTCTCTCTCTCTCTCTCTCTCTCTCTCTCTCTCTCTCTCTCTCTCTCTCTCTCTCTCTCTACAGTTTCTTCTATTCCACACAATGCCTTTCCCTCATCCCTCTCCCTCCCTTCCATCTCTCATTCTTCATCTTCCCTCCCCTCGTTCCCTTCCCCTCCCTTCCCCTTCCCCTTCCCCTTCCCCTTCCCTCCCTCCTTGCCTTCCTCCATCACGTTTCAGACCTTCACTCACTTTAAGTTAATCTATCATATCTACGCTCCTGCTTGTTCTCTTTTCCTTTCTTTTTTTCCCTCTTTTTTTCCCCCTCTCTTGCCCTCTCCTTCCATGTTTCCATCTGCCCGCCAAGCTATTCACTTCTCTCTATTCTTCTTTTCCTCACTTCTCTTCTCTCCCCTCCTTCCTTACCGCCGTCTGTCATCTCCCCTTTCCTTCCCTCTATCCATCCGTCTTTCCTTCCTTCTCCTCCATTCCACCCTTCTGTTTTTTTTTTTCATTTTGGTTCGTTTTTCTCTTCCTCCCCTACTCCCTTCCTTCCGTATGTACTTCTGTCTTTCCTGTCTATCCACTCTACTTCCTTCCTTCCTTTTCTTCTTATTCCATCCTTCGTTATTTATTTCCCTTCTTATCTATCAATGTTTCATATATCTCTGTCTATCCATTTTTTGTTATTTTCTCTTATTCCTCTACTTATTTTTCCCCTCTCTTATGCTGTCTTGTTTTCCTCTTTCCTGTCCGCTCTTGTTTCCCTCCTTCCTATCCGTCTATATATCTTTCTTCTCATTGCCTCATTCTTCTTTCTTTTTTCTTCGCTCCTCCTGAAAATTATTACTGCTGGCAGGTCCCGAGGGAGGAGAGTCCGCGGCCAAACTAATGTCTTGTTTATGAGACTTCAACCCCATCTTCTCTAGCCCACAGCCCCCCCCAACCCCCCGTCTCACTGTCCCAATTTCCTCCTCCCCTCCTCCTCCTCCTGTTCCCTCGTCTTACTCTTAATATTCTCCCCTCCATTCCTCCCTCCCATTCATCTAAGTCTCGTGATTTCTAACCCTCATTTCTTCCTTCCTCATTTATCATATTATTTTTATATGTTCTCCCATTTATCTACATTATTATTATTTTGACCTATTTTAGCTGTTCCTTCTATTTCTTCCTTGTGTTAAGGTTTCATCCTCTTCCTCTACAGTGATTTTAGTTCTGTTTTGTCCTTTCTCCTCTTCTGTCTTCCTCCTCTTCCTCCTCTTCCTCCTCTTCCTCCTCCTCTCCCTGGTAGCTATTCTTCCCCCATCCCTCGTGGGCCTCACAATTTCTCTCCCCACTAAATACTCTCCCCTAAGACACATAAACTTGCTGAATTCCCCTGAACTTTCCCTAACTCCTCGTAACCTTTTCCCCAAAGCCTGTTACACTTTCGTAAATTTCCCTTACATTTTCCCCCAAATACCCCTGAGCCTTCCCCAAATCCCCCTCTATTTTTTTTTGGTAACTCCGGATTCTCACAAACTTTTCCCAGATTTCCTAACACCCTTTTATTCGTTTCCTATTTCCCTTTACCCTGAATCTGTACAACTTTTGGTACGACTCATCCGAAAGTTTCCCCAAATTTCCATAGAGTTTCTCCTCCTCGGATCCCATTTCCCTTTCCTGTATAGGTCGCCGCGCCCTCCACACCCACCCACACACCATCAAGGACCTTCCATGGCCCGCCGCAGGGCTGTCACCATACTCTTTTTTCACACAAATATACAAAAATAGGTGAATTCTATCTTTTTTTTCATTCATAGATCGCCCCATATGAATTATTATTTTTTTCTTTTATTTTCAATGCATTGATTCTGTTTCCTGATGCTTAAAATTAAATATTCTTTCGATGGAGAGAGAGAGAGAGAGAGAGAGAGAGAGAGAGAGAGAGAGAGAGAGAGAGAGAGAGAGAGAGAGAGAGAGAGAGAGAGAGAGAGAGAGAGAGAGAGAGAGAGAGAGAAGAGAGAGAGAGAGAGAGAGAGAGAGAGAGAGAAAGAGAAAGAGAGAGAGAGAGAGAGAGAGAAGCAGGATACAAACAGGGACTAAGTTAGGAGAGAGAGAGAGGAGAGGAGAGAAGGAGGAAAGGCAAGGAAGGGGAGAGGCTGGATGCATGAGAAGAGAGTAAGTTAGGAGGGAGGAAAGAGCCCCTCACTTAGTTGTTTGTGATGAGGGGAACACCCATTTTCACAAGGGTGAGGGGAGACTCAGGTGATTCCCAGGTAGGATTAGCCACGGGAAACACGGATTACCTAAGCAAATGTACACAGGTTTGCTTGCTCCTGCTTCACGCTCACCTGTAATCACCTGTACTCACTCACCTGTTCTACCTGAGTCTCCTGGGTGTTCATGAATTGAGTGCAGGTTAATGATGTGCTACTGTGTGACTGTTTTGTCATTTTCCTTAATTTTCTCTTTTTCTTTTTGTAATTGTGATGTTTTTTTGTGTCTTTTGGGAATGTGATAAGGAGATAAGATTACTAGATAAGGTAATACGTTTTTTTATGCATATTTCTACGTGTAATTGCTTATAAACACACACACACACACACACACACACACACACACACACACACACACACACACACACACACACACACACACACACACACACACACAGACAGTATAGCACATATCATACATCATATCACATGACATATTACCTATTTTAGTATTATCTATTGAGGTGATCTGCTTCCCCTTGACTCGTAAGGGTGAAGGAAGACCTAACACATGACAAACAACGCCTCGGACAACACCCCGAAGGAACAGATTAAACATTGTACTCAGACTGATTACTTCACATTAACATAGATCACGGAGTCTTGAAGGGCAAACTAAACCATATAGAAGCATTTTATTGTTATGGTCTCCAGTGTGCTGATTAGAGAAGAGGCTAATGGTCCCTCTCATGGCTTGCAGGGGAGAGGGTTGAATATAGGTATTAGTGGTATGTTATTGTATGGTTGTAGGATGCTATAGTTTTGTGTATGTAATGTATATGTGGTTTAGTGATGTGAGTGAGAATATTAATATGAGTCCTGCTTATGATTGCTACGTCTTACATGCTAACTGCTGACTTTTATCACCTAATATTACCTTAGTGTTGATTGTGAGTTAGTATTAAGTGAGTGTGAGTCTTTGAATATATGTGACTAAATGTATCACCTTCCATAACCACACATTGCATTTCTATTCTGTGTTCATGAATTTCATTTAGAAACTACGATGTTGAAGGGTAGAAAAAAATGTCATTGAAACATAATTACTAGTGACATGACAAATGGAACTCCAATTAATATGAAAATGATGACAATGGAGATAAGTACTGTAACACACGCTCGTTTAAATGCACTAATGAAATGTAAACTGAAACAATTATTGAGAACCATGATTTCTGAGGATACTTTTCCCTCTTTCTCTTGCCTCCGTGGAATTAACTTTCTCTTAACTATTTGGAAATATAGTTAAATCAAGAACGATGGAACTAAGCTGCCAATTAAGGAGAGGGAATGAGGAGAAGGAAGTGGAGAAGGAGGAGGAGGAGGAGGAGGAGGAGGAGGAGGAGGAGGAGGAGGAGGAGGAGGAGGAGGAGGGGGGAGGGGGGGGAGGGGGAGGAGGAGGAGGAGGAGGAGGAGGAGGAGGAGGAGGAGGAGAAAGAGGAGGAGGAGGGATTGAATGATCGTTCATTGTTGAGACGTTGAGTGGAGGACAACACGCCTCATTAAGCTCTGAGGAAGACCCATGATGGAGGAAGAGGACGAGGAGGAAGAGGAGGAGGAAGAGGAGGAAGAAGAGAGGGAGAAGAAGACGAAATGTTATTGTTGATGATGATGAAGAAGGATCAAGAAGAGAGAATAAGATGGATGACAAGAAAGGAAAGAGAGTAAGAGGAAAACCAGAAAATGAGGGAAAGGATAAAAATTAAAAGATAGAGGAAAGAAAAAGAGAAACAAAAGACGACGGACTCAAACTTCAGTCTCATCATGATGCAAAAAACGAATTGGGAAATGTTTTCTTTCACTCTTTCTTTTTCTTTTTCTTTTTCCTCTCACCTTTTCCCTCCTCGTTTATTCCTCTCTGCAACACTATTTTTTTTTTTGTTTGAACCTACATAACTCTGTTTTATTTCCTTCTTTTAGTAGGTGCTTATTTCCTACACAGACAGACAGACGCACACACACGCAAACACACACACACACACACACACACACACACACACACACACACACACACACACACACACACACACACACACACACACACACAGAGAGAGAGAGGCTTCTAATACTTGCAGTAAATTAATATAAAGTCCCTTGTATGTTTTTTCTTTATTAATTAAGCGTATACATTTTTTTTCTCCCTCGACACTAATGTAATTATCGCCACTACTTAATGAGGAGAATCAATTATGCGTGCCGTGACAGAACGCGAGCCGGACATAAACTGCCACTTCATAATCCTTCATTAGTGTTACATAAAGGTTGTGAAACAGGATTGCATGTGCCTACCTACACCCGAATTCAACTACGATATTATTTTGTTTTTTAGTGTGTATCGTTGCTTAGTAGTAATAGTAGTAGTAGTAGTAGTCGTAGTAGTAGTAGTAGTAGTAGTAGTAGTAGTAGTAGTAGTAGTAGCAACACACACACACACTCGTAGCTGATTACACCCTCGGAAACGTTCACCCGCACTGAAATCAAGTCTCTCTTCCCCTCCACCTATCAGTGTTGCCCTCAGGAATCATAGTGCGGGTCGCTCAGTGGGGGAGGGAAAGTAATGCCCTTAAACCCGAGGCACGGCTGAGGCCACGCTGAAGGAAGGGAGTCTGTGCAGGAGTTGTGCTGAGACCGAGGTGTAACTCAGTCGACAATCCCATAATCTTCCGCTATAAATTGAAGTTTACATGGTAGTGGTCTTGTGTTTGTGTGTGTGTGGGTGTGTGTGTGTGTGTGTGTGTGTGTGTGTGTGTGTGTGTGTGTGTGTGTGTGTGTGTGTGTGTGTGTGTGTGTAGGAAGGATGGAGGGGAGAGGTTATAGGTTAATTGTTTGTATTTTCTTTCTTGGACGTAGAAAAAAATGGCTAACAATGTTATTACTATTTGTGTCTCTGTGCTTATTGGAACGCATTTGATAATAACAATAATAATAATAATAATAATAATAATAATAATAATAATAATAATAATAATAATGATAATAATAATAATAATAATGATAATAATAATAATAATAATAATAATAATCCCGTTGTCGTTGATGTTTGTACACTATTCCCACAAGTAATACATCGGAATGAGTGCGTTGAGGAGGAGCAGGTCAGCCTTGCACCTTACTCCTACTCTTACCTCTCTCCTCACACACCTTCCCGCTCACAATGGAATGCAAATTGCTGTAATGCATTTTAGAGGAGTTAAGTTCATCTTCCAGTTACACTGTTGACAAAATGTGTTTTTTCTTTGTTCCTACTCTTTATTTTATCAACCACCACCACCACCACCACCACCACCACCACCACCACCACCACCACCACCACCACCACCACCACCACCACCACCACCACCACCTAGTAAAAAATAAATGTGTAGCATCTTTTGTGGGTGATCTTAAATAAAAAAAAAATAATTATACTACAGTATATAAACAAAGAGAATTATATACTGAAAATCCCTACACTAATGAAGGGATTATTTTTCATAATAAAGAAGGTCTATAGAAGCCTGCCTTTTTTCTACCTATAGCGTAGAAAACGGAATGAGGAGTGACGTTGAGGGAGGGAGGGTTGGGGAGAAAGGGAGTGTGGGGAGTAAAGGAGGGTAGGGAGTAAGAGAGGGTAGGGAGTAAGGGAGGGTAGGGAGTAAGGGAGTGTGGGGAGTAAGGGAGGGTAGGGAGTAAGGGAGTGTGGGGTTGAGTTTCCGTCTACACGCTAACGAGAAACAGTTGTAAAAATACCCGAGGACGTACGTTGCACTTTCCTGGCGCGCAAACACGTGTTGTAAGTTTGTCTTCCGTCGGGTGAAAAGTTGAACCCCTCTTTTTTCTTCTTCAAATTTTAATCCTTCGGCTCTTTTTTTTTTGTGTGTGTGTGTTTTTTTTAATCTTCTATTTTTGTTTGTTTACACTCGTGGCTGTTCAGGGAAAACTAATCCTCCTGTATATTTATTATTCAGTTTTGCGTTGCTGCCTTGCCGCTTCCCTGTCCCCTTTACCCCATTATTTTTCCTTCAGTTTTTTTTTTCCTTCTTTCTTTCTGTTCCTACGTCATCAACTCTCTTTCTCTCTCTCTCTCTCTCTCTCTCTCTCTCTCTCTCTCTCTCTCTCTCTCTCTCTCTCTCTCTCTCTCTCTCTCTCTCTCTCTCTCTCTCTCTCTCTCTCTCTCTCTCTCTTTGGTCCTTCTTTTCTTCATGTTTTCCTCTGTTTCTTCTGTTCCGTCTTTCCTTCCTACATCTACCCGCCAAATATTTTCCTTGCTCTGATTCCTCTTTTCTTTCCCTTTCTCCTATATTCATTTCACTTCGTTGTGTTCTTCACTTTCCTGCTCGTTCCTTCCTTTTATTTGTCCTTGAACTTTCCTCTCCTCGGCCCTTGTCCATCCTTATTTTCATCCATTCTTTTCATTCTCTTTACTTTCCGCTTTGGTTTCTTACTTTTTTTTCTCCCTTTGCTATGCTTTTCCCTTTTCCTTGCGCTTCTCCTTTTCCTTGACGCGTGTTTCCAGCTTGCTAGGACGAACGAATGCAGATACTTTTCCAGTGATCGATTTAGCTCTATATAATCAGAGCTGTGGACGCGACACACGCCATCTAGTGAGCGTGAACCAAACTAAAACATACCAACCGGACTTGACCCTCTATCCGCTGTCCTGTGTCTCTCCTGTTTGACTCGTCGCTTTTATTTAAGGCTATTTTTTTCCCTCTTTCCTAGTTTCCCCCCAAACTTTGCAGTGGAGGAAAACGAGGAAAACGGGATAATGAGCTGTTTCGGGTCGGCAGCAGCAAGCATATGTTACTAGTGGAACAAGTGGTCGGTTGGTCGGCTGGTTGGTCGGTGTTCGGGGTCGGGCGTAAGTCGGGTGTCCTAGGGGGGGGGGAGGGCTTGAGAACATTGCGTGGCTCTTCGACCATGAAACAAGTTCGCAATTGCAGTGGGAACTTCAACTTCCATTCCGTTGGGAACTTGGGTCACTTCGGCGCCTCTACCTCCACCCCAAAGGCTTGTCACGCCTCCTGCCATTGACCTCAAATACTGATGTTCTGTCTCTCTCTATTTTTTTCCCCTCTCTCTCTCTCTCTTCCTTAGTTCCTTTACATTCACTCTTTTTTTTTTTCATCGTCTTCTGCTCCCTTTTCCTTGACTTTCCTTCCTTCCCTTCCCTCTTGTCCTTCTCTCTTTTTCCCTTCCCTCACTTCCTTTCCTTACATTGTCCCGTCTGTCTCTCTTTTCCCCTCACACTCGCGTCCTCGTAATTTCAATGTCTTATCGTGTAACGGGATTCTTAGTGCTTCGTCTGACAATATCTTATCATTTGCTTTCTCTTTCCCTCCTGCCATTCTTCATTAGTTACGTCTTATTCTTTGTCTGGATGTGCCCCTCTTCATCTGTATGCGTGTGTGTGTGTGTGTGTGTGTGTGTGTGTGTGTGTGTGTGTGTGTGTGTGTGTGTGTGTGTGTGTGTGTGTGTGTGTGTTGTTTTTTTTCTTCTTCTTTTCTTGTGTCCTTTGTGGTTGTATGACGTCCAGCTTTGTGTAGCGGAATCGACCTATTGTTTATGTTTGTCTTAGTGCTTCTCTCTCTCTCTCTCTCTCTCTCTCTCTCTCTCTCTCTCTCTCTCTCTCTCTCTCTCTCTCTCTCTCTCTCTCTCTCTCTCTCTCTCTCTCTCTCTCTCTCTGTGTGTGTGTGTGTGTGTGAGACATTATTTTTTCTTTTCTTTCTCCTCGTAGCTGTTTACACTTACCACATCCTGCTTTGTGTGGTTAATCAGACTGTTGGTTAAGCCTTTCTCTCATGGCGGTATGTTTATTAAGTGGGTGTTGAAGATGCAGCAAAGAGAGAGAGAGAGAGAGAGAGAGAGAGAGAGAGAGAGAGAGAGAGAGAGAGAGAGAGAGAGAGAGAGAGAGAGAGAGAGAGAGAGAGAGAGAGAGAATATCAGCACTGCGTTGAAGCTTGAGTTTTGGGACACAAACGAGATGTAAGTTTGCGTGATTACTCCGTGTATGCTTATTAGTGTGGTTAATTGGCGAGAGAGAGAGAGAGAGAGAGAGAGAGAGAGAGAGAGAGAGAGAGAGAGAGAGAGAGAGAGAGAGAGAGAGAGAGAGAGAGAGAGAGAGAGAGAGAGAGAGAGAGAGAGAGAGAGAGAGAACAAGAATATTAAGATTTTCATAATATCCCTTTTTTCTTCTCTTTTCTAATATTTCTGTTTTTATGAAGCATATATATCCTATTTTCTGCTACTTTTCCTATCTTCCTCCTCCTCCTCCTCCTCCTCCTCCCTCAAACCCTCCCTTCCCGTCACCCTTTTCCCTTCCTCCCTGTGCTCCCTGCCTCAGTCTCTACCTCCCTGTCACCCCATGTTATATGTAACCTAACCTAACCTAACCTAACCTAACCTAACCTAACCTAACCTAACCTAACCTAACCTAACCTAACCTAACCTACCCCGACACCCCCTCCCTCCCTTCTTTCCTCTCTCCCTCCCTCCCTTCCTCCCTCCCTCCCTCCCTCTTTCCCTCCCTCCCTTCCTCCCTCCCTCCCTCCCTCCCTCCCTCCCTCCCTCCATCCCTCCCTCCCTCCCTCCCTCCCTCCCTCCCTCCCTTCCTCCCTACCTGCCTGCCTGCCTCCACCTCTCATGAGCTTCTCCTTCTCGCTTCCTCCTCACTTGAGTTAATGCATAAAATCTAGATGGACAACAAAATACTTCTTGTTTGTTAATGAAAGCAATGAAGTCTTGCAGGTTTTTTCTGAGTATAAGAGGCTCATGTAAGCTCATTAATGGTGTAATTCCTTAGTTTCAGTGTGTGTTTGTTTCTGTGTGTGTGTGTGTGTGTGTGTGTGTGTGTGTGTGTGTGTGTGTGTGTGTGTGTGTTGGGGGGAGTTTGTGTATTGCTGGCAACTTCCTGGTTTTCCCTTGTTTGTTTTCATCATTCTTTTCTCGGAATTTTTTGTTTATACGTTTGTTCGTTCGTTCATTCTATTTCCTCTTTTTCCTTCCTCGTGTTTCTTTGTTTGTCTGATTGTTTTAATTTTATTTATTTATTTTTTTTTACCAGCTAGATTTACTTTTCCACTTATTTCACATTTCCATTTTCATAGTTTCCATTTTTCTTTCTTTCGTTTCTCTTATCCTATGTTGTTGTTTTATTTCCCTTTGTTGATCCTTCTGATTATTCTCTCCTGTCCCTAGTATACTCTTCCTCCACTTCCTTCTCCTCCTCCTCCTCCTCCCCCCCTTCCTTCCAGCCGTCCACTTGAACCAACTCCCCAACAGACAGTTTCTCATTCCCTCTAGTAATTATTGCATATGGGGAAGAGAATAGCAATGGTGGTGGTGATGGTGGTGGTGGTGATGATGGTGGTAGTGATGTTAGTGGTGGTGATGGTGGTGATGTGGGTAAGGTTGTGTGTGTGTGTGTGTGTGTGTGTCCTGGCATGAAGAGATAAGGGTGTGTGTGTGTGTGCATGATCAGTGTTTGCATAAGCCAGTTTATGTAAATGAGTCTTCCATCGCCAGCCATTAACATAACCTAGCCGTCTGAGGAGGACACCAGAGGGCTTCTTGAAACTCATGATGCCCAGCTCCTCCTCCTCCTCCTCCTCCTCCTCCTCCTCCTCCTCCTCCTCCTCCTCCTCCTCCTCCTCCTCCTCCTCCTCCTCCTCCTCCTCCTCCTCCTCCTCCTCCTCCTCCTCGTCAAAATTTATTATATTCCATCGAAAAAT
>JAPQNM010000037.1:565535-585535 GCA_029783475.1 Metacarcinus magister | reverse complement strand
ACGTGACTATTGATAATGTGGTGTTGTGTGTATTAAGGAAAATAAACAATATAGGAGAAAAATTTCGGAAATTTAGATTATCATGAAAATTGGTATAGAAGGGTTCTCGGGTATGGTGAATACGAATTTAATGTCAGATTTAAAATTACTAAAAAAAGAACTATTTTTCACCCATGGTTTTTAGTTCACATAAGAAAATTCACCCTTGCTTCCCTTATATTGTTGAATTGAACCTTACATATTAAACCTTGTAAATTGAACCTAATAAATAGAACCTTGTATATTGAACCTTGTAAAATGATCCTTGTAAATAAATTATGTACAATAAAAGGGAGGTAATGCATTTATTATCTTAAAAATAATTCAAATAAATATAAAAAAACATATTTTGTACCAATAAACAAAGAAGAAGAACCATGAATGAAAAATAACCGAAATTACGCGTACTAAATTATTACCTTATTTAATATTTTTTTTTCTAGATTTCTTTGTCTATTAATAATTTATTCTCTCTCTCTCTCTCTCTCTCTCTCTCTCTCTCTCTCTCTCTCTCTCTCTCTCTCTCTCTCTCTCTCTCTCTCTCTCTCTCTCTCTTTCTATTAATGGTTCCTTTACTTATTTGTTTGTTTATTTATCTATTTATTTATTTTGTTTATTGTTGTTTATGTTTGTTCTTGTTTGGTTGGGATAATTTTGGGGATTTTTCTAGATGTTATTGTTGTTGTTGTTGTTGTTGTTGTTGTTGTTGTTGTTGTTGTTGTTGTTGTTTGTTGTTGAGGTTTGTTTTTGTATGTTTGTTTCGTGCATAATTACTGGTTCCGGGCGGGTTATGTATGCACACACACACACACACACACACACACACACACACACACACACACACACACACACACACACACACACACACACACACACACACACACGAGATGACGGCGATTAGAAATGAATAAATAAACAAATAAATGAAAAACGTTTAACCCGCTACAGAATTCTATAAAATACTTAGTTGCAAGAGAGTTTCGTTCATGATATTTCTAGTGTTTTTCTTCTGTGTGTGTGTGTGTGTGTGTGTGTGTGTGTGTGTGTGTGTGTGTGTGTGTGTGTGTGTGTGTGTGTGTGTGTGTGTGTGTGTATGTGTATAGTTTTATTGGCTTTTATATTGTGGGTATTGTCACTATGTTTGGTGGTAAGGAAGTGGTAAGTTCTGGAGTGTGGTTGTGTGTGGTAGAGAGAGAGAGAGAGAGAGAGAGAGAGAGAGAGAGAGAGAGAGAGAGAGAGAGAGAGAGAGAGAGAGAGAGAGAGAGAGAGAGAGAGAGAGAACAAACTTTTGCCTTTCCTTATATTCCTAATTACAGGTATAAATAAATATTCTGCCAAAAATACCAGTAAGGACAAAAGAAAGTAGAACATAAAAAAAAGAGCTTTGTGATAAATTCTAAGTTTGTCTTCCCCCAAAAAAAAGGGTGACGGTAATTGCTGAAATTGTACTTGTAAACGGTAGTGTGTGTGTGTGTGTGTGTGTGTGTGTGTGTGTGTGTGTGTGTGTGTGTGTGTGTGTGTGTGTGTGTGTGTGTGAGTGAGTCTTTCAATCTCTTTCTTTATTAGTTTATTGTTTCCATTTATACTATAACATTCTATCTCTCTCTCTTTTACACTCTTTCACTATCTATCTATCTATCTATTTAACTATTTTTCTCTCCATCTTATAATACTTTTCTCCACAAAATCCTCTTCTCCATTCCTTTCCTCATTTCCTCCCTCCCTTCCTTCCTTCCTTCCTTCCTTCCTTCCTTCCTTCCTTCCTTCCTTCCTTCCTTCCTTCATACTAGTCCTCCCTGTTACTTCTTGATGAACTTTTCCCTTCCCTTGGGCTGTTTCCTTAACTCTTCATCTTGCCACCGAGGGAAAAAATATATTAAAGATAAAGTTAGTTTCCTTTCAGTCATGGCGGATAAATATCTTTGATTTACGAGACGAAAAAGTAATATTGATTTTAGTATACCGTGTTGCATTGAAACATTTATTTTACGTAATTTCATGTATACTAATAATTTTTTTTTATTGGCTCTTCAAGGAACTCAAAATATTGTTGAAAGTTTTACAATATATATTTTTTTGTGTCCACATAGTTTTTTTATGTTTTTTTTTCAGATATATTGTTGGTTTTTCATACTTTTTAGCTACAATTATTTTTCTATGCTATTTCTCTTTTCGGTTTAGTTTATATTCATCTATTTTCTTTTATTACTGTGGGAAGAAATCTAATACATTATTCACTTCATGTAAAATTCATATTGCTTTTGGTTTTCATTTTATTATTCATCAACTTGCACATTTCACATTATTTTATCTCTCTGTTACTCTTATTGTTTCTTTGTCTATTTCCTCTCTCTCTCTCTCTCTCTCTCTCTCTCTCTCTCTCTCTCTCTCTCTCTCTCTCTCTCTCTCTCTCACTTCTTTGTGTTTTAATGCAATCAATTCCTGTCACTTTCTCTTCACTCCTTGATGTTAGGTTTTATTTTTTTTTCTTAATCCTGGTTTTTCTTATTTATTTTTTAACTCTTTCTACCTTTCTGTTTTGCACTCCCTCGTTTTTCTTCACACTCCCTCTCCAATAGTTTGTGTTTGCTTGTTTCCCTTTACTTTTTGTTGTATGAGAGAGAGAGAGAGAGAGAGAGAGAGAGAGAGAGAGAGAGAGAGAGAGAGAGAGAGAGAGAGAGAGAGAGAGAGAGAGAGAGACATAAATAAATGAAAACAATAACAAAGGAAGATAGAAATACAACAAGGAAGTAAGAAAAAGAATAAAGAAATCAAATAAAGTAAAGAAGAAGAAAAAAAATCAATGATAGAGAGAAAGTGAAAAAAGAAGAACAGAAAAAGAGAGAAAAAAACCCCAGCATAATTTAACCCCAAACCTCCTCTCTCCACCTCTCATTATTTACCTTGTTCCACCACACACACATTACCTCAACCCTATTACCTTACTCTAGCACGCTTTGCCTAAACTACATCGCCGATTCATCACGCAACACAATGAAATTACCTGGAAATCCGATAAAACGGCGGAACGTGATACTGGAACCGTCATATAGAGGATCCGCTGGTGTAAATAAGGACTGATTTATCGCTGCTCTCGATCCTCAAGTGTTTGTTTGCAGAGTTCAATAACAAATTAAATAGTAATGGCCCCAACGTCCTCTAGTCGCTCCCATTTGTTATTTTTTGTCGTGTTTTTTGCATGTATTTTTTGGGGTTGCTCAGAATGGTTAGGTTAGTGTTAGTGTTGTTATTGTTATTATTTTGTAGTTGTAGTAGTAGTAGTAGTTACAGTAGTATAAGTAGTAGTGGTTTTTGTTATGTTTTGTAAGAGAGAGAGAGAGAGAGAGAGAGAGAGAGAGAGAGAGAGAGAGAGAGAGAGAGAGAGAGAGAGAGAGAGAGAGAGAGAGAGAGAGAGAGAGACAGTGACAGACAGACACGTGTAGACCGACTCCCCTTTAACAGATTAATATTCTTATGTAACTGACAGATGAAGAAAAAAAAGAAAGGGTTGAATATAAAAAAAAAGAAGTTATTGATGAAATGTAAAAACACTGTGAACGAAATTAAAATTGTATGAACGTTAAAAAAAAAGGTTGAAAATGGTCAATTATCTTGTTATCGAAGTATTATCGTTTATTTTCCATATGACGAAGCGACTTAATAATAGTCCTGTCTTTCTGTCTGTCTGTCTGTCTGTCTGTCTGTCTGTCTGTCGCTCTGTCCTTTCTCGTCACGCTTACAGGGAATTGACAGTGGAAGTTAACCAAATGAAGATCGTTATTGGCCTCGATAATAGAGTTAAGATTGATTAACACTCTTTCAACTGTTTTTTTTTTAGGATTACACTTTGTTCTCTGTTTTGCATCCTGGACATTGACGAAAGAACGCACGTAGGATGAAAAAAAAAAATAATCCAAAGCTAAAAGTGGATGTAAGATTAAAGATATTTTTTCTATTTACAAGTTACAAAGGCGGGAAAAAAAATAATTATAAAAAGATGAGGATCAAGAATAGAAAGAACGTGAGGTAAAGAAAAAAAAATATGAAAAAAATGATAAAGAGAAGAATGTAATAAGAAGACAAAGGTAGAAAATATGAGCTAACGTATAACAGTGAAGAAAAAAAATTAAGGAAGGCGGAGAAAGAAGACAAAGAAGAGAGACAAAATAAAGGAAGACAAAGAGGACAAAAAAAATAAGGAGAAGAAAGACAGAAGACAAGAAGGGAGACCAAGAAAAGAGAGGAAGGAAAACAGAAGACAAGAATCAAGACAAAAAAACAAGGGAAAGAAGACAAGGAAAGAAGACAAAAAAGGGAAGAAAACAAGCTCCCAGACGCAATCCTTCTCAATCGACGCCGCACCACATAATTTGCTTCGTCGAATCCGGTTAATTCACTCCTTTAGATCCGGGTATTTACTCTATCCGAACGTAGGGGAGTGGCAGGGCCGGGCCAGATGAGGAAAGAGAGGGAGAGGAGAAGGAGGAGTGAAGGATGAAAAGGGAGGAGGAGAAGGTGGCGGAGGAGGAGGAGGAGGAGGAGGAAGATGTGTTTCAGTTGGACAAAGAACATAAGTAAAAGGAATTAAAAGAAATTGATAGAAAAATAAATATTGAATAAAAATACGTAGAGAAGGTTGAAAATTAAATAGTATATTCAGAGAAAAATACGAACTAATACACGAATAAACAAACGAATAAATACAAATAAAAATCAAAATAAAACATAATAACTGCAAAAAATTACACCTAAACGTCACCAACTGGACTCGAAACCAACACTGGCATCTGAGGGTGACATTTTTGACCCCATTCCTTACTCGAATAGGCCTAAGTATATATATTCAGCCTATCTGATTTTCCTCACCAGTAACCAGCCAACCTATCTTACTGCGGAGAGACGGATATCTGTGTCTGACTTGTCTGGATCTGAATGCCAATGAAGCCGAGCCCTTAGTGGAAGAAAAAAAGGGAGGAGGATAGTCTGTGAGAGGAAGGAGGAGATGGAAGGAGATGAAGGACTGAAGAGAAGAGAGAGTGAAGGAAGTTGAGATGAATTGAATGAATTATAGTGAATGTACGTAAATGGACGGAAGTGGATGATGAAGGAATGAAAGGAGGAAATGAGAGAATGAAGGAAAGGAATTGAGGGAGATAATGGGTGTTATTCTCTGTATTTCAATCGACGAATAGGAATGAAAGAAGGAAGAGTGAACTAATAGGTGGTACTATATACAGGAATTGGGGAGTGAATGAAGGTAGGAAATGAAGTGAAGAGGAGAAACGAGGGTGTAGGAGAGTAAAGGAATAGGAAAAAGTGGAAGGAGAGTAGTGGTGGTGGTGGTGGTGGTGGTGGTGGTGGTGGTGGTGGTGGTGGTGGTGGTGGTGGTGGTGTGGTGGAGATGTTTCTTTTTTCAAGATTTAGAGATGTCGACACGTCAATCAAACACGTCAGAGTCTTGATGGAGCTGCTGGCGTGAAGAGAGTATTTAATTCCTTCGATTTTCACTGCAGCGAGAGCGAGAGAGAGAGAGAGAGAGAGAGAGAGAGAGAGAGAGAGAGAGAGAGAGAGAGAGAGAGAGAGAGAGAGAGAGAGAGAGAGAGAGAGAGAGAGAGAGAGAGAGATAACTGTCTACTTGTTTTTGGTATTAGTAAAGGTAATATGACAGGTGATCATACAAATACCTTCCATTACGCCCCAAAATAAGCCTATAATTGTACTAGTGAAGCTTCCCCTAACACCTGCCTTTTTCCTTTTATTTTTGACATTTTTTCTAGATGTACCATTTATTATTTTGTTTCACGTATAGCTTCACGTTCAATTGCAGTGCTTCAAAAGATGACAATATAATGGATTTTCCTTCTGTAAACCCTCCACCCCAAAAAAAGGAAAATAAAAAGTAAGCCGTGTCGTATGCTATAAAAAGTCAAAATAATCCAACTTTCACATATTTTTAGACATTTATTGAGGAAAAAAACTTTGAAAAAAAAAAAATATGTGAACCAGGTAATAGATAAAGTCAAACGAAAATCTCCGGCGATCTCCTTCAACTTATGCATTGGAAGGAACGTAAAACAAAGGCATTGGAGGCTTCTGGGGCGTTACAGGGTGGCGCACAGAGCTTCACCTCGCCTCGAATACTCACTGACTCACGCTGTTTGTGTCGTGTGCCCCAACTTGTCTCGGGGCAAAGAGGTTCATAACTCTGTGTGCTGTTACCTGAAGTGTTATGGGTCTTGTTATAGTGTGTGCGTGTGTGTGTGTGTGGGTGCGTGTGTGTAGGTGTACGTGTGTATGTGTGTGTGTGTGTGTGTGTGGTTTTCTATACAACGTAAGCCTCGTATATCCAATCCTATTACTCCTAGTACCAGAATTTGTCCTGCTCTCTCTCTCTCTCTCTCTCTCTCTCTCTCTCTCTCTCTCTCTCTCTCTCTCTCTCTCTCTCTCTCTCTCTCTCTCTCTCTCTCTCTCTCGTGTGGTAGATAGATCTGATTCACGTGACCCGCCGTCGAGTAAGGGGGCTCCGGGGGATGTAGGAAGGCCGCCTTACGCTGTCTTACCAATGAATGTTCCCGCTATAAACTGTTCGTTCTCATATTGACCCCGAGAGGCTTGGCGTAGACACTGCCTGGGACGTGCTTGTCAGGGAACGTAAACAAAGCAGGGAGGATAAGAGCAAGAGCATATCTTCCTCCTCCTCCTTCTCCTTCTCCTCCTTCTCCTCCTCCTCCTCTTCCTATTTCTCTTCCACCTCATTTTCCTCCTAGTCTTGCATCTCTAGTTTCTTTATCCTTCTTCTCCTTTTGTATCTCCTCTCTCTCCCTCCTCCTCCTCTTCCTCCTCCCCTGATGTTGCTGCTACTCTGGCAATATTGGCAGCGGAAGAAGACTCAAGGAACTCCCTCTATTGACGGCAGGTGGGAGTTATGAAGTAGTGGCGGCGGTGTGGTGGCGGCGGAGTATTGGTGGCGTGATATTAGTGGTGATCGAAGGATAACCACTGAATTGGCACCACTGCTGGAGACTTGGTTGCAGTGGTGGTGGTGGTAGTGGTGAGGGTACAACAACAATGGTGGTGGTGGTAGTGGTAGTTGTGGTGCACGGTAGAGAACATCTGTAAATTGCGTGGGGGAAGGAAGCTGACTGTGAGAGGAGAATATTAGCGGTGATGTCGGGGTGTCGGGAAGGCTTCTGACGGCTTCATTAGTGGGCCGCAGCAGCACGGGGGAGGCAATACACGCAGGCGGGATGGGCCCATTTGTTTTTATTATGGAGTGACAAGTACAGCGGGATTGTGGCGCCATCTACACGACCTCGTATTGTCTCACTCTTCTGCCATGATTGCCCACCAGACTCCCAGGCGCTGTTTCAAGGCTGAGTGAGGGGAGCTCAGTCCCCCTACAATTTTACCCTTTATTACCGTTTTTTTTTTTCATAGCATCCTTTTTTTTCCCCGTATACAGTCTATCCTTATGGTATTTCTCTACAGTGACAATCCTACAGTGTGCTTTGTGGAGTGTTTTGTTTATATATATATCTTGCTTTCCCCTTATCTCTCCTATCTCTCGTCTCCTCCCTTAAGTGTTTCAACTCCTACATTGACTGTGTTGGTTGCCTTTATCTTACTTACCTCTCTGTTGCTTTAAATATATGTTTAATTATTGTTATTTGTTATAGAATTGCTTTTGTTTTTTGTTGTTAATTGAATTGCAGTTGTATGGGAAGTCTGTTGATGTGTTGCAATGATTATTTATATACGTTGTCATTGCTGTAATCTGGTATTGTGTCTCATTTTTTTACGTAATTGCTGTGATTATTATTGTTGTTTTGTTATGTTAGTCAGAATATGTAGCAAAGAACGTCATTTTATGGTCAATTAACATCTATCTAACTATCTTTCCATAATTTTCTTAGTCCAGTTTCCATAAAAGTCATTGCTGTTCTGTTATTTTTGGATCAAATTGTTCTCAAAAACCGTGAGCATGGCGGTGATGGTGGTGTCGGTAGTAGGAGATGTTATAGAGTTCAACATCACTCACCCTTCCACCTCCACTTCCACCTCCTCTTCCCCATCCACCACCTCCTCCTCCTCCTCCTCTTCCACCTTCACTTCTTCCTCTACCAAGGTCGTGATACAGGTTAGGTTTGGGTCAAGTTTATAACGTGTATGTGGGGTCAGGTTATGTCAAGTTAGGTTAGTAAAGGTCTGGTTAGTTTAGTACATTAATTGGATTACGATGGCGTGGAGCTGGAACACTGCCCGCACAACGCCCCTCCCCCCCTTTTCACGACCCACTTCTCCCCACGCCCCGTTTTATCCTGTTATTGCCAGCCACTATAGTATATTGTCGTTCTATGGCAGTGACAGGAAAACTAAAGATGAGAAGTTATATTTTACGATTGCTATCAAATGTTAAAGGTTTATTTTCTTGATTCGTAGTTTTGTTTCGTAAGTATCGATCCCACAGAAGTAAATACAATATGAAATAGATAGAAGAACGAGAGTAGATGCTGAAAGTTCGGTTAAAAACTGAGCATTGAAGAACAAAAATGATAATAATATTCTTAGTTATATATAAAACAAAAAGGTATGGTAGTTTTTCTATATATTTTGCGTGATATAGAGTTTGTTGCAGTATTAATATTTCTACAGTGATCTACAGTTTTATTCAGCCTCGGGCGTTAAGATAATTATTCTTTAATGCTCGTATTAGCTATTCATTTTTAATCCAGAAAAAATGAGGGAGAAAATGAATATCACGCGTAAACTATAACTATATTTGAATTAATTAATGGATGAATCAATATATTTTACAGCGTTGGCGATATATTTATTATATAGGATATATATTTGTGTTGAGCGTAGGCTTAGAAAAGAATATTTGGAAATTGTTATTTAATGATAGATGAAAAAATAATGATGATAATAAGGAATGATATTGAAATGTTTGATAATTGAAAAATGAGTAATGATAATAAGGGATGACACTAAATATTTAATAATTGATAGAACAAAATTACAATAAATATATGATAATTGTAAAAAAAAAATGGTAATGACAATGAAATTTTCATAATCTAGGAGGAAAAAAAAATGAGTGAAATAAAATCTAATAAATGATACGAAATAATGTGATGGCAATACATATTTGATAATTAATAAGCTGCTTTTAGACCGTCGATATGTGTTTGTAAAGCCATGGAACTTTTTTTAACCTTTTTTTCCCATAACTCTTGGATGGAAATAGTTTGAGTCCATCTCGACGAGGCTCAGGAAAACACAACACGACCAGGGAAGCAAATAGATTAGGGACACTTCTGTTAGGGGTCCAGTGTTACCAAGTTCGTGTTTTCTCTCTCTCTCTCTCTCTCTCTCTCTCTCTCTCTCTCTCTCTCTCTCTCTCTCTCTCTCTCTCTCTCTCTCTCTCTCTCTCTCTCTCTCTTCCTCTCTCTCTATCTGTATTTTTTTTCTCGTTTTAATTTTATTTTCTGTTTTTTATATTCAGGTTTTCCATTTTATTTTTCAATCCCTTTGTCTTTTGTCATTTCATTCTCTTTCTTTTTCTCTTTCTTTCTTTCTTTCTGTCTTTCTTTTTTCTCTCTCTCTTTCTTTTTCTCTCTTTCTGTTTAAGTAATGTATCTTCTATGGTGAAATGTGAGGTTACTTACACACACACACACACGCACACACACACACACACACACACACACACACACACACACACACACACACACACACACACACACACACACACACACACACACATACAAAAGGGAGAAAGGGTGTATGACAGGATTTTGCAGTATTGAACGTTCTCAAGGTCACTCTCTGTCCTGTATAACATCTTCCATGTGTGTGTGTGTGTGTGTGTGTGTGTGTGTGTGTGTGTGTGTGTGGGTGTGTGTGGTGGGTGTGTGTGTGTGTGTGTGTGTGTGTATGATTATGTCACCATGTTATCTCGTCACTCAGAACCTTCAAAGCTTCATGGAACTCTCATCTCTCTCTCTCTCTCTCTCTCTCTCTCTCTCTCTCTCTCTCTCTCTCTCTCTCTCTCTCTCTCTCTCTCTCTCTCTCTCTCTCTCTCTCTCGTAAATAGAAGAGGATCGCATGTCAAAGGGTTCCAATACTCCACTGTAGAGTTAGATGCCTTTCCCATCCTCTTTCCTCCTCCTGAGTGCAATGTACATATCCGCTTACCTCTCTTTTTTTTTTCTATCACCTTTCCCTCCCTCCCTTCCTCCCTTCCTTTCCTGCTTTACTCTCTTCATTCCCTCACTACGCTCCCCGCAAGCTTCTGTTTATTTCCTCAAGGTGAATAGAAGCAGGGTTGGATGCCTTACGTGTGGTCTTGTTAGTACTGTGCTTTTGATGTTCTAAAGCTTTCATGTGAAGTCTGAATACGATGCTCTTTTGTTGGTATTTATAGATTTCTGAAAAGATGATGTGGGAGGGATGTTTTGAAAATTATGTACCCCCTTTTTGCTTTAATATTCAATTTTGTTTTTATATTATTCAGAAAAGAGGTAAGAAAAACGTATAGAAAAACTGATTCAGAGGGAGAAAAGTACAAAAATGTGGAAGAAAGTCTTTGTCGTGTCGGGTCTTGTCTTGTGTTGAATGTATAAGTTTGAATTTGTCTTCCATCGTTGAGGAGGTGAAGAAAATACGGAGGGAACATCACACTCCCTAACAATACATGGATTTGCTGCGATTGATAAATAAACAAGGGTAAGAAGAAGGGTGGAAGAAGCACGTACATGAAGAAGAGAACGAGGAGAAGTGAGAGAGAGAGAGAGAGAGAGAGAGAGAGAGAGAGAGAGAGAGAGAGAGAGAGAGAGAGAGAGAGAGAGAGAGAGAGAGAGAGAGAGAGAGAGAGAGAGAGAGAGAGAGAAGTGTTCATAATTTGATTCAATCGTCCCCAAGTTTGCAAAGGTGGATTCTTGGCTGTCAATGGTTAAAACAAGAGAGAGTGTGAGTGGGAGGCGCGTGTGTGGGGTGAATGAGACGCTTGAGTGAGGCTTAAGAGTGAATCCCAGAGTGTATGTGAGAGGAAATTGAAGGTAAAAATAGCACACTGGCAGCCAAGTAAAAACTGCAGCTAAATTTTGCACCAAAGACGAACTGAAGATATATAAAACTAACTACTCGTCTAGATTAAAAGAGAGAGAGAGAGAGAGAGAGAGAGAGAGAGAGAGAGAGAGAGAGAGAGAGAGAGAGAGAGAGAGAGAGAGAGAGAGAGAGAGAGAGAGAGAGAGAAGCAGAGAGAAAATAAACACTAGGAAATGAAGAAAATAACCCTCGGTAAGGATTTAAACATTACATCAAAAAAATCTTGAATGAAAAATGTGAATGAATGAAATAGTCTACCCTAAAAAAAATTCCATAGGCCTAAAGGAGGGGAAGTTGAGAAGGAGAAGGGAAATAATGACCTAAACTCCTTGAAAAATTGCTATAATGACCCACAAAGCTACCAAATTTACATGGGTCAAGAGGGAAGAATAAAACACTACCTCACCACTAATATTTCCCCTCATTCACCCTCCCTCTGTTTGCAATTTTTCCTCATTGTTGGCCATTTTTTCATTTTCTTCTCAAATTTAATGGTCGGTGCGGGAATAATGAGCTTCATATAGAGATTAATGAGTGTGTTGCCCCATTTAGTCCTCAACCTGCGTTCAGACAGCCGTGAGGGGATGAAGAGACGTAAGGAGGCTGAGTAAAAAAAATAATACTTCTCTTAATCTATCAGTTTTAATCTTTTTTTTTAAGTGGAATAGAAAGGTGGAAGAGTGTGTTCCTGAGAGAGAGAGAGAGAGAGAGAGAGAGAGAGAGAGAGAGAGAGAGAGAGAGAGAGAGAGAGAGAGAGAGAGATGAGAGAGAGAGAGAGAGAGAGAGAGAAGAGAGAGAGAGGAGAGAGAGAGAGAGAGAGAGAGAGAGAGAGTGAGGAGAAAGAGAGAGAGAGAGAGGAGAGAAGAGAGAGAGAGGAGAGAGGAGAGAGAGAGAGAGAGAGAGAGAGAGAGAGAGAGAGTAGTGCTGTGTCGTCTTTTATCTCCGTCTGGGCCCAAATGAGGCTACGCACATTTGCTTGGCGTAAAAGCACTTCATTATAAGCGCCGTCAGGCACGAATACAGCGTAAATAAGAGAGAGAGAGAGAGAGAGAGAGAGAGAGAGAGAGAGAGAGAGAGAGAGAGAGAGAGAGAGAGAGAGAGAGAGAGATGAACACTGTACGTCTTTTCACCACCCATTTATATCTTAGTTGTGGTGGGTATAATCTTGAGAAAGTGAAATAGTTCTAAATAGTGAGATAAATTGGTAAATAACACCGTATGTGGCAGTGTGCCTTGGAGTGCCGCTTAGCCAAACAGACACCGCCATCTGCAGGCACTCAGCTAAAGTAACTTGGATGCAAATGGGTGTCTTCTTGTATCTCTTCGTTATCTTCTTAAATTTCATCTCGTATTTCTGCATCCTCCCTTTCCTTTTCCTGCAAACTGGGGCTGACTTGTGACTTGTCCTCCGCCTGAAAACACTGAATTGCTATATATTTTATCCATTTTTGTGTGTGTGCGTGTGCGTGTGCGTGTGCGTGTGTGTGTGTTATTCATTTGTTTTGCCAAGGTCGCGTGTGTGGAGCGAGGGTGTTTTGTTCTTTGTTTTTGCTTTTTGTTCTGTGTTTTGACTGGAATGCTGGCTGGCTGTGTTCAATATGGATTATTGTGAAATGTTGTGAGGTAGATTTTGTATTTGCTAAGTTAATTTAAGTAAAGATAATGTCATTTTCTGCTTCTTTTAACACTCTCTTAACAGCTAACTTTCAACACTTTTTATTTATTTATTTTTTACATTTAGTTTACGTATATATACAATAGCGTTTAGCAATTTTTTCCCCCTTTACATTTTATATATTTTTTTCTGTTTTTATTTTTTTCCATTTGTATAGAAGTAAAGTATATGTATAACTCCTAATCTGTTTTAGTTGCAATGAATGAAATATACGTGTTTTATTTCACACCTTTTTTTGCTTGGTGTGTTAAGAATCATGTGTCATACGTGTTGGCGATGGTGATTTCATCCGCTTTATGGAGACTCAAACTTTATGCTCGTGACCTTTGCTTAAAAAAAGAAAAAAAAACATCCACCAGTATTAAAGAATTACTCGTGAAATATTATTATACTGATATCTTCATGTTGAATGTATTTTTTTCTTCATTGTTTTTTGTTTGTGTGTGTGTGGCAGGGGAGTGTTGGGGTGGCGTGTGTGTGGGGTGTGTGTGTGTGTGTGTGTGTGGGTGTGGGTGTGGGTGTGTGTGTGTGTGTGTGGGTGGGTGGGTAGGTGTGAGCGAAAATCAGGAGTGAATGATGATGGAAAGGAAACGAAATATAACACTTTAGTCTTAAATAATTCACTTCGTTGCCTTTACTGCATCATTTTAGTATTTTCATTCCTCATCATCTTTACTTAAGCTTGATTTTATCTTTTACTCACGGCGGAAAAATAATTGTATACTGTTTACTATTCCATGATGCGAGAGAGAATACACAAACAAGGAAATAGGGTCTTGGCAGCCAAAGCTTTACGTTGTGACTAAACAAATGTATAAGTAAACAATGTAGTAATTGCAATATAATGGGAACACTGCACATGCGAAGAGGAGGAGATAAAAGCAACTAAATGATAATGAAGTCCAGCAAGTTCTCGTTTCATTTTGCATAGTTATCATATATACTCGTGTGTGTGTGTGTGTGTGTGTGTGTGTGTGTGTGTGTGTGTGTGTGTGTGTATATATATATATATATATATATATATATATATATATATATATATATATATATATATATATATATATATGTATACATATTCACGTAATTACTTTTCATTGAAGTGTAATTTCATACATTTCCCAGCTCTTGTTTAACATTATGAGCACTTAACAAAATTGCTTTATCCAAACAAAAATATTCTGCTGATGCAACTAGGTTAGTAACACCTGTAGCTTGCACGCACACCTGTTGTAGGAAGGAAAACACAGACAGACACTCATTTACACAAAACTCAAGACAGGATGTACAAACAGGTTCAAATTCTCTCTCTCTCTCTCTCTCTCTCTCTCTCTCTCTCTCTCTCTCTCTCTCTCTCTCTCTCTCTCTCTCTCTCTCTCTCTCTCTCTCTCTCTCTCTCTCTCTCTCAAAACCAGGTAACGAGGTACCATAAAGCTGCACTGTCGCTAGGTTAATCGAAGAATGCACCTGTTACCTTTTTGGGCCTCGAGCCAGACACTCACCTGCCTAGGAAACACCTGCATAATCCATTACCATTAACTTCTCAACATACCTGAGAGAAGCTGACGACCTGTAAGGAGGTGAACAATAATGTCAGGTAACAAGTAACAGCATCCAGACAGTGATGAGGAGAGTTATTTATTTAATGACTCGTAGGGAATAGAAAAGTATATATTGTTGGGAGGATTTTTTTAAAGTCGATTAAATGAAGGATATTCGTAAAAGGTGAAGGAATGACATCTTGAGTGACTGGTGCTTAAGGAAAATAAACTTGAAATGATAAATTATTTTTACGTAGCGTTTTCATTTTGCATTAAAATTATATAAAAGGAAAAAGACATAATGCATTTATTATCTTCAAAATAATTCAAATAAATGTGAAAAACATATTGGTACCAATAAACAAAGAAAAATAACAATGTATGAAAAAGAACTGAAATTACACATACAGAATTATTAGCTTATATAATATTTTTTCGTTGATTTCTTTGTTTATTAGTATTTTCTATGGTTTTTTAAATTATTATAAATGTTTTACAATTTTTCTGAAATGTTTTTATAATGTTTTGTTTCTTATTAAAGAAAATAAACTAAAAACTGAGAAATTATTTTGTCGTAAAATTTTTATATTGCATTAAAATTATATAGAATAAAAGGGAGATAATGCATTTATTATCTTCAAAATAATTCAAATAAATAAAAAGAATATTGGTACCAATAAAAAAAAAAAAACCGAGGAAACAATATCCAAAATGACGTTAACAAAATTATTACTTCATTTATTATATATTTTTTTCTTGATTTCTTTGTTTATTAAACTTTTTTATGTTTTCTAAAATGATTTTAATTGTTTCCTGATTTTTTAAAGTGCTTTTATCATGTTTCGTTTCTTATTAAGGAACATAAACATAACATGATAAATTTTTTTGACGTAACATTTTCATTTTACTTTGAAATTATATAAAATAAAAGGTACATAATGCATTCATTATCTTTGTGAAATAATTCAGTCGAGAGAATGTTTGCTGCTCCACTTAACTACTTCCATTTTTTCATACCAACTCAAAATAGCCGTCACATCGAAGCGTCTCCTAGGTCAACTATTTGAGGCAACGCTTTATAATTGAGTCTAATCTTTGTTTTGCATATATACAAACAGTAATAAATAGTAAAATAGTCAGTACTAGGGTATTGGTACTCAAGACTTATCGCTTCTGAAATTCATAATGCAGTCAGTTCCTATGAATAAATGGCATAAGTAGGCTAACATAATAAAACAAATATATAATAGACTATAATATATGTATAAAAGTAATAGGTACTCATTCACTATAAAAGTTTTTAGATATTTTTTGTCAACCCACAACCCAATCTTCGTGTTAGATTTTCAGTAAAGAAACATATATATACTTATTAACAAAAAAGAAACTCAGAACAACGAAATAATTAAATATGAAGAAAAAACTCAACATGTCATTCACATTTTAGAACAATTTATTTTCTAGTTATCACATAATACATTGATACAGAAAATTGCGAGGAGATAAATAATGAAATGTGCAATATTCTTAATCTTACTGAGAGCTGGAGGCGGCATTATTATATCCGGTATTATATTTTAGAAACCAATTGAAGCAAAACGAAGAAAAAAAAAGAAAACACAGAAAATAAGAATCACATTGCAGACAAAACATTTTTACCTCGAAACCAAGATAATAAAAATTCACAAAATAAAACAATACATAAAAGTAAAATCAAATCAGGATAAAACATCAATCATTTCATCATTATAATTACCAAGTCAATACTGAGTGTGTGTGTGTGTGTGTGTGTGTGTGTGTGTGTGTGTGTGTGTTTTTGGGTGTACTTCAATATTTGCGTGCACCTCCAATATTTGCGTGTGCGTGTGGTCATCAGTAGTGAAGGTATCTGCAGCCACGTGCCAATAACAGTCAGTGTGTGTCAGCCGGGATACACAGGTGGTAGGGATGCGAGGGTGAGAGTGTCAGCTGGCAAGGAAGAGTGTAAATAGGAGTGTGTGTGTGTGTGTGTGTGTGTGTGTGTGTGTGTGTGTGTGTGTGTGTGTGTGTGTGTGTGTGTGTGTGTGTGAATCGGTTACTGAACTTGCAAAGGAAAGGTAAAAAATTGGAACGAATTCGTGTATGTGTAACTGTGTACGTGTGTGTGTGTGTACTGACTTGTGTACACGTGTAGGTATGCATGATTGGGCATGTGCTGATCGACACCTGTTTTCCTAGAGTGACATGAGTGTTGTTGCAAGAGACGGAGTGTTATGTGTTATGTGTTTAGTTTATTTCATATACCGTGTCAAGAATGTGTCATGAATCTGGGTCAAAAAAATAAATCTGATATGGAAATGCAGTTGTCGATGTATTGCACAGACAAGCTGGGCAGGGAGGAAATTTATTCATAAAAGTCAGTAGACAGATGGGTAAAAATAATTGTCAGGGGGAGAGAGAAGCAAAGTCAAGCGAGAGTGACGTTTGGTTCATGAAATTATTATGTTGTTGTGTGTGTGTGTGTATGTGTGTGTGTGTGTGTATGTGTGTGTGTGTGTGTGTGTGTGTGTGTGTGTGTGTGTGTGTGTGTGTGTGTGTGTGTGTGTGTGTGTGTGTGTGTGTTTATCACCCTTATTTGTTGAACATGTACTGTGATAATTTATAGCAGAAGCAACAACGTTTACTACTACTACTACTTCTACTACTACTACTACTACTCTACTACTACTACTACTACTACTACTACTACTACTACTACTACTACTACTACTACTACTACTACTACTACTACTACTACTACTACTACTACTACTACTACTACTACTACTACTACTACTACTACTACTAACTCTTACTACATACACCGTGGACATTGCCAAGATCATGTACCACTCACACTAAAAATTCCTTCCTCTCAACGCCTTGTACTCTGGAATCTCTCGCCTCGTAAAGAATGCCGGGCGGGACGTGAACTTTCCTTGCTTGAGGCCTGTTGCTGTTCTTTGTTGGTCTCGATATTGCGCTGTCTTCTTGCCGGGATTGTCTTTCGTCCCGTGTCATGGAAAGAGAGAAATGGCTTTACGCTATTTTCCAGTCAGTTAACATATCAATTCCTCCTCCACCTCTTCATCTTCTTCTTCTTCTTCTTCCTCCTCCTCCTCCCAGGCTGTGTTTTGTATTGTGTTGTGTTGTGTTGTTTCCCAATGGCTGTTTGATTATTCTCGTCTGATATTTTTGAGTTGTAATAGATTTTGTGTCTCTCTTATAGGACTCTAACTGTGTATGACAAGATTATTTCCACATTTACATATATTCTTAAGGATATTTTAGTTTATATTTCAATTTATTTATCTATTCTTCAACACAATCTTGAAATTACCCTTGGCACGGGAAACACGATAGTACGGGTTTAGGTGTGGGGGGAAAAAAAAGTGGAGAGAAATAATTTTATTCCACACAAACAATGACAGGAACGTGACTCTGACTTAACGTGCTTTTCTCGCCCCGGCACTGTTAACATGCGTGTAAATGTTTGCTTACGTGTGTGTGTGTGTGTGTGTGTGTGTGTGTGTGTGTGTGTGTGTGTGTGTGTGTGTGTGTGTGTGTGTGTGTGTGTGTGTGTGTGTGTGTGTCCCAGTCACTCCCCTGCCACATCGTGTGTTTGGCGAAGCGAGAGCAAATTGACAGCGACTTGACTGGAGTACACACACACACACACACACACACACACACACACACACACACACACACACACACACACACACACACACACACACACACACACACACACACACACACACACACACACACACACACATAAACACGATAATGTAAGAGAAATATTAGCAGCTATTCACAAGTGCGTTTATGTGTACGTTTGAGAATAAAGATAATAGCAACTATAAACAAAATAAGAATGGAAAGCGGTGTAGGAGAGAGATAAAAGGAGGAAAAAAAAATATATCATGTATTTAAAACCAAAGAATGAGATAGATAGAGAGACAAATAGAGAAAGAAAGAGAGAATCACAGGAAATAGAATGGAGTCACATACATTCTCACACATAGTTGAAGTACAAAATGCAGGAAAAGAAACCTTTGAATTGCTATAAAATGCATGACAGAAACCTGAACCCATGAACTGACAAGGTAGAGAACGAGGGAGGGAGTATAGAAGGAAGACCCGGAGGAGGAGAGAAGAAGAGGAGGAGGAAGGAGGAGGAGGAGGAGGAAGGAAGAGACATCACGAGAGGAAGTGAAGAAGCCAAAAGATTCTGATTGCATCCTTGAGAGGTATCGAAGAGGCGCCTTGCTTTGGGTGGCAAGGAGGTCTCTCTCTCTCTCTCTCTCTCTCTCTCTCTCTCTCTCTCTCTCTCTCTCTCTCTCTCTCTCTCTCTCTCTCTCTCTTTTTCCTTCTTTCCTTCTTTCTTTCTTTCTTTCTCTCTCTGTCTTTCTTACTCTCTCTCTGTCTTTCTTACTCTCTCTCTCCTCTCTCTCTCTCTCTCTCTCTCTCTCTCTCTCTCTCTCTCTCTCTCTCTCTCTCTCTCTCTCTCTCTCTCTCTCGACGTCCTCAATAAATAATTTAAAAATAATCTTAACTCGTTTTTCAGCGTATTTGCTTTCCTCTTCATTCGTCTTTTTTAGGTCAACCAAAGAACCGTTTTTTTTTCCCTCCAGAATTGTTGGTATTTTCTATTTGCTTTCTTTTAATAATTAATGGAAGTACTTACTCTCCTATTTTTCAAGCCATTAATTACTTGCTGATTATAAACGTATATCATTCCACGTCAGGAATGTACTAATGCGATTTTGTATTTTTTATTATTTTTTTGCAATTGTAATAGGAAATGAATGAATGAAGGAGTGAATGAATGAATGAATGAATAAAGGAAGGATGGAAGGATAGGATACATGAACATCTATATTCGTGTTATTAACGTACGTAAAAGCATTGGTAATAAGATATGATAGTAATTATATATGAATAAGGGGGATATTATCATTAGTTTTATTATTATTACTATCACCAGTAGTAGTAGTAGTAGTAGTAGTAGTAGTAGTAGTAGTAGTAGTAGTAGTAGTAGTAGTAGTAGTAGTAGTAGTAGTAGTAGTAATAAGAGTAGTAATCGTGATAGTAGTAGTTGTGATAAAAATAATAGACAAAATTAGCTGTCTTGATGCACTTAAAATCTTGCTAATTTTCCGAACAGCGTTGATGAGTTGGCTTCAAAACCTTTCATTGAACTTCCTGCTAAAGAGGAAGGAGTAGGTGAGGCAAGGAGGGAGTAGGCGAAGCAAGGAGGGAGTAGACGAGGCAAGCAGGGAGTAGGTGAGGCAAGCAGGGAGTAGGTGAAGCAAGGAGGGAGTAGATGAAGCAAGGAGGGAGTAGGCGAAGCGGGCGGAAAAAAAGGAGAAGAAAAGAGGAAAACTGTAAACGTTGCATAACTTAACGGGAACTCTTGTCTTCATCACGAGAAGGAAAAACCTGAGTAATCCTTTGCGAACTCTCACGAAGGAAAGAGGAAAAAATTAGGAAAGTAAAGGAAGTAAACCTAAGGCGAGAGAGAGCGAGAGAGAGAGAGAGAGAGAGAGAGAGAGAGAGAGAGAGAGAGAGAGAGAGAGAGAGAGAGAGAGAGAGAGAGAGAGAGAGAGATTATAGAT
>JAPQNM010000037.1:555535-560535 GCA_029783475.1 Metacarcinus magister | reverse complement strand
GCTCAGCCACAAAGAGAGAGAGAGAGAGAGAGAGAGAGAGAGAGAGAGAGAGAGAGAGAGAGAGAGAGAGAGAGAGAGAGAGAGAGAGAGAGAGAGAGAGAGAGAGAGAGAGAGAGAGAATGATAGACTTAAACCAGGAGAAACAAGTATATATATAACAGGGAGATGCGAAGGGAGTGTGTGGGCGAGGAGAGGCGAGGAGGCAAGATTATAACAGTGTAGAAAGAAGGATTAGGTGGAAGATTCGGGCAGAGAGGAAGGAGAAGTGGAAGAGATTTAGTGTAAGAAGGAAGCCATTGATGAGGAAAAACAGGAAACAGAGAAATAAACAAACACATAGAGAGAGAGAGAGAGAGAGAGAGAGAGAGAGAGAGAGAGAGAGAGAGAGAGAGAGAGAGAGAGAGAGAGAGAGAGAGAGAGAGAGAGAGAGAGAGAGAGAGAGAGACACATATACAGCAGTAGGAATATGTAAATTGATACACATGTGCCCCTTTTGTCGGGATATGCCATCAGAACGAAATCCTCAAAATCTTTCGGCACGAACTTGGAAGAAGAGGAAGAGGAGGAGGAGGAGGAGGAGGAGGAGGAGGGGAGCTTGAAAGAGATGAGAACGAAGACGAAAGGGAGAGGAGGAGGGAGGGAGAGGGACAAATCCGACAAGTAAAAGGAAACAAGAGAGAAACATGAAGAGGAGGAGGAAAGAAGAGAATATACATACACGTTTCCGAGTCACCAATGAATAAATGAATAATAAAAATAATAATAAAATAATTCCTACTGCTAGCCTCTGGAATTGTTTTAATTGGATCGTGTTAATGTTTTACTCGATGTTGGATCTAAGTGCAAACCTTGTCGAATTAATAGATACAACAAACCTTTCTCTCTCTTGCATCTCGTGTGTTGTTGTTGTTGTTGTTGTTGTTGTTGTTATTGTGTTTTGATTGATATAGTATTGTGTTGTGTTCTTAGTGAGGTTAATGAGGGCGCTTATGAGAGAGAAAGTGAGAAGGAAACAATTAAGTTAGTATATATAAACAGAAACAAACAGACTGACACAAACAAGACAACATAAAGCAATAGACTGAATAACAGAATACACAGACTGACAGTGCAATACAAATAAACAACAGAAACAGATAGACAGACAGACAGGCATACAGACAGACAGACATAACGAATAAGAAGATACATTACATTAACCATATCATGTCTCCCGTCTAACCTTCCCTTCTCTAATATATCATGTTTGTCTTTTTTATTCTCCTTTCCCTCTAATATATTATGATGATCCTCCCCTTTCCCCTCCCTCCTACTTTCCCTCCCTCCCCTTCCCTCCTCTTGCCCCTCCCTTCCTCTTCTTTACCCTCCCTTCTCTTGCCCATCTCTTACTCTACCTGTCTCTCATAATGTCTTACAATCTCCCTCTACTCCATCCTATATACACTGAGGTAATGTTTTGGTCTTTTATCTACGTTTCTTCTGCATTTTTTTCCTCTCATACATTTTTTCCTCTAATCTACCTTTTTATTAATAACTTTCTACTTCTTCCTATTTAAACTAATGTGAGGTTTTGCTTTTTTTCTACGTTTTTACTGTATGTTTTCTCTTATTTAATTTTTGTACAAGATTATTCAGAATTCAACTATCATATCAGTCTTGTATTCCTATCTTTTCTCTCCTCCTTGTGTGTAAGAGTTTGATATATTTTTTTCTCTCTTCACATGAATCAAAGTACAATTTCACTGAATTTACCTTTTTTTAACACCTGTCCGTGATTATGACTTACCTGTAAATCTTAATCACAACATACAGATGGAAGAACAAAACTGATAAAAAAAAGTATAAACAAAACGAGGTGACCATAAACATAAGGAATATAATCTTAAGTTTTATCTAAAATTTTCTTATTCTTGTTTTTATTCCTCTTCTTCTTGTCCTTCATTTTGTTAGTCTTGTTCTGATTCCTCTTCTTCTTGTTGTCCTTCATTTTCTTAGTCTTGTTCTGATTCCTCTTCTTCTTCTTGTCCTTTATTTTCTTAGTCCTGTTCTTATTCCTCTTCTTCTTGTTGTCCTTCATTTTCATAGTCTTGTTCTGATTCCTCTTCTTCTTGTTGTCCTACAGGCGCCATCTTCGACCAGGATTCAAGGGGTATCCAGGGCGCCTTCCTCTTCGCCATCCAACAACACAATCAAAACACCACGGGAAGGAGGCTGCAGCTACACGCCTTTGTGGACATCATCTCTACGGCAGATGCGTTCAAGATCTCCAGACTGAGTGAGTGTTCTGTTTTACCCTTTACTTACACCGTTTTCTTTCGTTTTATCTCCTGTTCCGTGTGTGTGTGTGTGAGAGGGTGTTTTTTTATTTATTTATTTATTTTATTTTTTTACTGTTTTTTTCCATGTGTCTAAGATTTTTTTTTTTTTTACTTTTTTCTCTTTCTCTCTTCCTCTTCCTGTGTCTTTGTTTGTTTCATTGTGTTGTTGTTGTTTTTATTTGTTATGTTTTCTTGTGTTATTTCCATGATTTCAGGGAATTTCCTTTTTTTTTTTCTTCTTTTTCTTGCTCTTTTTATTTATTTATTTATTATTTTTTTATTTGCGTTGCGTTTCTGTCCCAGCATTCATGTTTGTTTTATTTATATATTTCTTTACTTTTTTTTTTGCTCTCTTTTTCTGGTTGTCTTTTGTTTATTTATATGCTCACAATTTTTCCTCCTTTGAAATGTGTGTGTGTGTGTGTGTGTGTGTGTGTGTGTGTGTGTGTGTGTGTGTGTGTGTGTGTGTGTGTGTTGCAGAGTGTGTTAATATCCACTTCCTTTTGTTTTCATGTTAGCTCGAATATTTTTTCTCATTTTCTTTCCTTCTTCTTAACTCTCTTGTGTTGCTTTCCAGTGAATTCACCGCGCTTCTTATCCTCCTCTGTTGCTTATGTTGAAAGCCGAAGGTGTATTTAGATCCCTTTGTATTTCAACCTTTAATGAAACACCTACATTGCCTTCTTAGAACTTGGGCAGCGTGCAAGGAACATCACAGAGTTTATAAGCTTGTGATGTGACTCTTAGCTTGTGGCAATAGACGTACGGAGTAAAATATTCAATACTTGTAGCGTTGGGTTGGGTAAATTCGTGTTATTTTTGGTTATATGCAAAAATCAATAAGATATTCTAGTGGTGATATTGTATGGGATTAGAAGCCGTATGTTATGTTATGTTATGTTTTGGTGATTCCTGTAAGAGTATTAACAAAAGGGGGAAAAAAATATTAGTTTCATCATGGAGTTTTGAAATATATAAAGGATTTGAAACCTTATAAGATCAAACAGTCGATTCCTACGTTGCTTTTTCTTTTTTCATCTTATTATTGTTTTCATTTTTTTTCTTCTTCTTCCTCTTCTATTTCCTCCTTCTTCTTCTTCTTCTTCTTTTTCTTCTTCTTCTTCTTCTTCTTCTTCTTCTTCTTCTTCTTCTTCTTCTTCTCCAACTAAAATGCTTATCAGGTATCGGTAGAGTCTTGTTAAAACTCCTTAAAAGGTGACTTCACTCTTTCTTTCTAAGCCTCCCGTCTCCCAGGTGGATCTTGAGACTTGAGTGGGTTTCTTAAGCCTTTTTGGGGCCAAGTGGAAAGGGTGGACGGCGGTAACAAGGTGGTGAATGGACAAGAGAAATTAAAGCGAGTTAAAAGCGGAGTGATAGAGACGTTCAAGGAAAAGGCTCTGACAAAGGCGGATGGTAAGGCTGAGAGTCTAGTCTTAGTGAGGTGGATAGACGACTTTGTGGGAGATGAAGGCAATTTCCAGTGATAAGGCGAATTATTTCAAGATGAATGAGAGGGAATGGCAAAGAGGCGATAACAAAAGAAGGTTCGTTCGCATCATGAGCACCTCCATGATGGGAAAAAAAGTATCAAAGAAAACAAAGATGATATTTATTCATGTAAAGAGAAAATGTAAAAATATTAGAAGGTATGATTTTTTATTTTTCATTTTTTTTATTGTAAATGCAAAATGAAGAGGAAATACACGATGCTTCCCTAAAACAAATACAATAAGAGAAAGAGAAGTAGAGAGAGAGAAAAATAATTCAGAAAATACAGCACTTCCAGATTTAACAATATAAACATCATACATACACTGACAATACATATTTCCGTATCATTTATGTATCATGTGTGTGTGTGTGTGTGTGTGTGTGTGTGTGTGTGTGTGTGTGTGTGTGTGTGTGTTTGACTTCCTTCCGTGAAAGACATACATTTACGGTGAAATTATTTTGGGGGGCCTGAGTCTGCGAAGTTGAAGTGACGTGTTTTTAGAAGCATCCTCCCTTGGGTTGGATCAGAGGGTAAGCCTTATCTCGCTTCATCTCGCTTCGTCTCCAGCCTCCAGCCTCTTGTGACTCTTGAAAGTGCAGTCACTCTTGCCTCTTCCCCGTCTCACCTCATTACCTCCTCCTCTTCCTCTTCCTCTCCCTCCTCTTGCCTCCTCATTTTCCTTCTCCTCCTAATCCTCCTTGTCCTTCGTCCTCGTCTGCCATGTGTTCCTACGTCTTGCTTACGTCATCCTCTTCCTTGTTATCATTATCTAACATTTACTCCTCATTCTTACATGTTTCCTCTTCGTCGTTATTCCTCCTACTTTTCCATTCTCTTTAAGCCATCTTCTTACTCCTCCTCCTCCTCCCTCCTCCTCCTTCTCTTCCAGTATCATATTTTGTTTCTTGTTTTTAATTTATTTTTACTTTAAGGCAAAGCTGAAAGACGCTTAGAACTGTTTTTTGTGTTTTTCATTTTTTTCTTTTACGTTCCTTTCAGTAAATAATTTTTGAATACCATGTTTCACTTTTCTTTTTATGTTTTTCTTTTTTTTGGCGTGTGTCATTTACTTGCAATGTTGGAAGTCTTTACGCTATTCACCATTCTTTTTCTTCCATTTCATTTTACGGTTTTGTTTTGTTTTATTTTATTTTATTTTTATCTTCCTTTAGTCCTCCTCTGCGCACACA
>JAPQNM010000037.1:548035-550535 GCA_029783475.1 Metacarcinus magister | reverse complement strand
CAATCATCTTCGTACACACAAAGGGGGAAAAAAATAGATAGGCGGTAGCGATGGGTTGCAGTGTTCAAAGGAGAGAGAGAGAGAGAGAGAGAGAGAGAGAGAGAGAGAGAGAGAGAGAGAGAGAGAGAGAGAGAGAGAGAGAGAGAGAGAGAAAGAGATTGAGAGATAAAAAAAAGGCTTTCGTATCGCCCATCAGTAAATCCAATTGATCGCCAACATGGAAGTGAGTGACAAAAGTCAGAATAACCGCCCCCCCCCCTTTAACCCCCCCCCTTTACCCCTCCCCCTTTCAATGCCCTTTGCCCTCCACCCCTAAAAAAAAGTTTACGAACACGAGAAACGATGTTGGAATGTTAACTTTGCTATTGACGAGCGTGGGAATGCTTCTCTCTCTCTCTCTCTCTCTCTCTCTCTCTCTCTCTCTCTCTCTCTCTCTCTCTCTCTCTCTCTCTCTCTCTCTCTCTCTCTCTCTCTCTCTCTCTCAGCACCTATCTACCAGCTTCCTCTTGGACTTTTTCTAATTTGTTTGCGTTTTTTTTTTTACAAAGGGGAAACTATATTAAAGAGAGGAAAGTAAAGCTAACAGGAAATATGAGTTTCCAGATAAAGTATTGGAGAAAAAGAGAATGCAATAGTAAGTTACAGAGTGTGTATACAGATTCACACCTTGACGTTTTGGAAGTCTGGTACAATGAAATGAATACAGGAATACAGCTTCATACAACCTTGAATGAATCTTGTTACAACTCAATTAGGTAATAAAACAAACAGTAATATTTATAGAAGACAGACAAATTGAGATGAATATTCATTTGTAAAGATTCTAAGAGGAAAATTAATTGTTTTGTATATATAACCATTTGTAGTTCTATCCTGCACTTGCACTCTTGTTTAATGGAAGTTCAGTTCTTACCTTCTTATAATGATACAGTGTGTAATTATAGTGTTGTCTTCTAGTATATAAAGCGAAAGTCTGTATACTTTTTATCTAATGTAATCTAATGTCTTATAAGAAGCCTTGAGGAATGGGACGCATTATTTATGTATTTATCTTTCTTTGTCTTCCGTCTAACAGGAAATTAAACTTGCAATGTGATCTTGTAAGTAGAAATATGTCGCTGGTTGTTGGAAAAAAAAAATATTAAGTTGTTTTTTATCCATTGTCTAAGCGGAAATATGTTTTGTGATGTGATATGAGTAGAAGCAACGCGAGTAATAGAAGTAGATGAGTGTTTATTATGAAGCCTTGAAGGAGATAGATAAAAGCCTTACACTTGTATAAAGGTCACGGTAAGAGGAAGAAAATGAGGAATTACTGTACTTTTCCTGCGTTAATGTGGAAATAATAACTTAGGATAAAAACAAAAATAAAGCTTCCATCACCACATATATAAAGAGACGTAATTATTTTCACAGTTATAAAGCAGATACAGATTGTCTTTATATTTTATTTATTCATTAGAGTTCAACGAAGAATTTAGACAAAATATGGAACTTCAGTCTATTATTATTATATCCAGTGTGAAGTTGTATATATTTATTATCTCTATTTAATTATTATTTTTTGTCGTTCTATATAACATGGTACTTTATGGGTAGGAAGTAACACTGTGTTGTAGCCAGAGTAGTAGTGGTGGTGGTGGTTGGTGGTGGTGGTGGTGGTGGTGGTGGTGGGTTGGTGGTAAAAAATGTTACTACCGCCCATTAAATCTACACTCGGCATTAACACAAACATCAAATCAACGTGGGCAGTGAAATTAGAGCGGATGTGAAATAGGATGTAATAAAGGGCAATAGAGGGTTATGGGCACGCCAAAATTGCCCTTCATGCTCATAGAAATATATACACACAAAAAAAAAATAATTACAAGCTATTAAAGAGAAAATCAGATACCTTAGTAAAACAGTGAAGCAGGTATTGTGTATTTACATTGATAAAGAAGGAATTACAAACAGCTACACCTCTCTCTCTCTCTCTCTCTCTCTCTCTCTCTCTCTCTCTCTCTCTCTCTCTCTCTCTCTCTCTCTCTCTCTCTCTCTCTCTCTCTCTCTCTCTCTCTCTCTTCGTTAAAGTTTCCCGCCATTCATCTCTTTCCATCTCTCCATTACACCCTCTATCTCCCTTCCTCATGCCTTTAATCTTTCTCCCTCCCTTCTCTTCATCTCTCCATGCCTCCCTTCCTTCGTCCCTTCATCCCTCACTTCGCCTAATCCCTTCATTCCCCCCCTCCAAGCCCCCCTCCCCCCCTTCCCCCCCCTCAATGCCCCGCTGAGGAGGTAAACTTGGCATGGCAGCGGACTATGGAATTAAAACTGATTGAAAAACTTCTTTTTTTAATGACTTTGTCTGATCTCCAATCTGACGGCAGGTGGAGGAGGGTGAAATGCGGCTCAAAATGGGTTAGCCGTCCCTTGAGTGAAGGAGAGGGAGAGAAAACGAGGGGAGTGTCATGCATATAGAATAATCGTGCAAGAGTCCTTTTGAAATATACACGAGAAA
>JAPQNM010000037.1:540535-543035 GCA_029783475.1 Metacarcinus magister | reverse complement strand
ATGTTTGGTGTCTGTGGGAATGGGCTTGAGAGGAGGGAGGCGGGATGGGGTTGAGAGGAGGGAAGGGGGAAAGGGTTAAGAGGGAACTGTTTTCCTTGTGACAGTTTTCCATTTCGTAACTTTATTGTTTTTATGAGGTAAACTTAGTTGTCTTGATTCTTTTTTTTCCCCGTTTAATGATCAGTATTTTTTTTTCTTTTTCTGTGGTAGATTACGTATATATTATTTTATTCATTTATGTATATTTCACTCCTACTTTGTGTCTATTACCCATTTTGTTTTCGTTCTCTTCTCGTGTTCTTTCGTTTTACTCTCATTATCCTCCTCTCAGCCTCCCTTTTTTCCTCCCATCTCCCTTGTTCTCCCTTTCCTCCTCATTATCTCCTCTTTCCCTCCTTCTAACTCCCTTGTTCTCCCTCACTTTCTCTATATACCCTTCTCACAGTTTTCCTTTTTTCCCTCATTATCTCCTCCTTGCAACCCTCTCTTTTACTCTCTCCCTTTCTCTCTCCCTTTCTCTCTCCCTTTCCCCTCATCCTTTCCCCTCATCCTTGCAGTCTCTTCCTCGTGGTTAGGCAATTAATCACTCTCCCCTTAACACTCTTCTAGCCTCGGTCCCTTGAGGTAGTAAATGTAAGCTAGGAAGGCTCGGTGTGAGCGATTATCACCTCTACGGCTCACCTTGATGGGATGTATTTTGCATAATGAAGCCAATAATGATGTGAATAATAGAGAAAATGCTAAACCTATTATGCCTCGGGATTAAGAGTGTTTATCTAGCTTTTGTTTTTTTGTTTATTTTTATTTTGTTTTTTGTTTTTGTTAAGTTTATTGTAAAGGTGATATTTTGTGTGTGTGTGTGTGTGTGTGTGTGAATGTTTTGTTTATTGTTTGTTGAAGTGTTTTGTTTGTATTGCTGTTTTATTATTTATTATTATTGTTTGGTTTTTCTTGTTTGTTCCTTATTTATTCACATTTATTAATCATTTATTTATTTATTTTTGTCTCCGTTGAAAGGCAAGTATAAGTAACATTCCTTCCCATCTTCATCTTGGGAAGGAAATCACTTTTACTCTCTTATACAAATACGTCTTTTTATTTTTATTTTATTTATTTATTTATTTTTTTTATACTTCCATGCAAATTAAGTGTTTATCTCCTGACTAACATCCTATTCACAACGTTAAGAGCATCGTCCTCTTTCTCTTCACAATGACTCAAATATTTACCCACTAGAGTATTTTTTAATTTTTTTATTTATTTTTTTTACTTCCACGTAGATGCTAAAATTTATTACCCAAAAATGTGATGCCTTTTAAAAGTTTTTTTTTCTTTGGTATTTCGTGAGCTGATCTATATTTTTACTCTTATGTGTTCTCTCTTTTTCTTTTCTTCCTCATTCCATCAAGTCTTTTACTCAGAATAAAGGAGGTAAAGGTTTGGATTTGTAAACATTCTTGATAAAACTCCCTTTCCCTCCCTCCCTCCTTCCCTCCCACTCTCTCCCTCTCCCTCCCTCCCTCTATCACTCTCTCTCCCTCCGTTCCTTCATCTCTCTTTTCTCTCCTGCTCATCCTTCTTTTCATCCTCATCATGGTCTTCTTTCCCTTCCTTCTGCTTTCCCTCCTCATTCACTCTTTTTCTTCCTGCTCCTCTCCTCCTCTTCCTCCTCCTCCTCCTCCTCCTCCTTCCTCCTCCTCCTCCTCCTCCTCCTCCTCCTCCTCCTCCTCCTCCTCCTCCTCCTCCTCCTGCTATTACATTCCCTTCACAAGTATGAAAAATGGATTACCTGATTATTTTGACTTTTATGTCCTGTGAGGCTATTCCTCTTTACGCACCAGTTAGGAGGAAGAAGGAAAGAAGGAAGAAGAGGAGGAGGAGGAGGAGGAGGAGGAGGAGGAGAGGAGGAGGAGGAGGAGGAGAGGAAGAGGAAGAGGAAGAGGAACACGGTGAAGGGCCGAAAATTAAGACGAAGACGAGGAGGAGGAGGAGGAATAAAAAGAGGAGGAAATATAAATATGAAAAGCATGACAGGATTCTTCAGCGAAACATTAATAAGTAATAGGAAAATGAGAGAGTGGTTGAGTCTGGAAAAGAGAGAGAGAGAGAGAGAGAGAGAGAGAGAGAGAGAGAGAGAGAGAGAGAGAGAGAGAGAGAGAGAGAGAGAGAGAGAGAGAGAGCGAGAAGAAATACATACTAAAATAATGCAAATGCCTCAATGAAAACTGATATTGACAATTGTCTGGAGATATTTAAAAGAGGTGAGATCACAGGAATTTGTGAAAGACAGGAATTGAAGGGAGGCACGTGGGATAAGAGAGAGAGAGAGAGAGAGAGAGAGAGAGAGAGAGAGAGAGAGAGAGAGAGAGAGAGAGAGAGAGAGAGAGAGAGAGAGAGAGAGAGAGAGAGAGAGAGCCTCATATGTGTTCAGACGACTTAAGTGTTACGGTGTGTTGGGTACAAAAGTTTAAAGTGTCAGTGAACCAGTAGTTGAAGGGTG
>JAPQNM010000037.1:523035-535535 GCA_029783475.1 Metacarcinus magister | reverse complement strand
TATATAGCATTAAGTATTACTATATATTATTTTCTATGTTATTCACCTATGAAATAACAGGAAATTGTAACCAGCTTCCTGTATCGACCTTGCAATGTAACACAAACAAATATAAAATGAAACAAAACACAACACATCAGCAACATTGTCATTAGTCCTTTGATGTTGGTACTTACTGACTTACCTGCGCGTTCAATGTTGAGTCTGTCATCGAAAGTTTTATCAATCAAGGTACACTATACGGAATGATACTGCTGGTGTGTGTGTTTGTGTGTGTTTGTTATTAATATTGTTGTGATTGTTGTTATTATTATTATTATTATTACTACTACTACTACTACTACTACTACTACTACTACTACTACTACTACTACTACTACTACTACTACTACTACTACTATTACTACTACTACTACTACTACTACTACTACTACTACTACTACTACTACTACTACTACTACTGTTACTATTCTGTCTTCTTCCTTTCTCTCTCTCTCTCTCTCTCTCTCTCTCTCTCTCTCTCTCTCTCTCTCTCTCTCTCTCTCTCTCTCTCTCTCTCTCTCTCTCTCTCTCTCTCTCACACACAACGCCTTGAAAACCCACATCCCCTTCAAGGACTTTCCTCTCCTCCATCACCCCAATTTTTTTTCTCTCTTCCTTTCTCCAACACCACCACAACCTCTCTCCTCCTCCTCCTCCTCCTCCTCCTCCTCCTCCTCCTCCTCCTCCTCCTCCTCCTCCTCCTCCTCCTCCTCCTCCTCCTCCCAGGTGTGACAGAGGCCAGCGCTCCCCTCTGTCACACAAACATCCTCTTGTCTGCGTTGCTGAAGCCCTCTTCTCAAGCGCCTCCTAAGGGCTCTCGCGTTCCCTGATGCACAGATGATTCCTGAAGACACGAGAGAGAGAGAGAGAGAGAGAGAGAGAGAGAGAGAGAGAGAGAGAGAGAGAGAGAGAGAGAGAGAGAGAGAGAGAGAGAGAGAGTAAAGAGAGAGAGAGAGAGAGAGAGAGAGAGAGAGAGAGAGAGAGAGAGAGAGATTTAAAATTGACTGATATTTATTACCTGGAGTGCATGAGAGATAGATAAACATAAAGAGAGAGAACAAAAAAAGAAATTGTATAAACCCAACCTCACACCTCACATGCCTTTCATCCTCTCCCATTTAGTCTTCCCTCAATGTACCCTTACTCCCTTCCCTCCCTCCCTCCCCTCGCTCCCTAACTTCTCTCTCAACCCTCCTCCCTCCTCTCCTCTCCCTCCTGTGGCCGCAGAGAGCGTGAGGGAGGGAGGCAAGAACACTTCGTCAGAACTAAACGCTGCCTCCCGGGACCAACTGCACCTCGTTGCTCTTAGAACTTGTCAAGGAGCTTCGGAGTTTACTAATTGAGTGTAATGGTTCCCTATTCTGTGAGGTGTAGTTCCTTTCTCTCTCTCTCTCTCTCTCTCTCTCTCTCTCTCTCTCTCTCTCTCTCTCTCTCTCTCTCTCTCTCTCTCTCTCTCTCTCTCTCTCTCTCTCCTCTCTTTCGTTCTTTCTCATTTTCTAAGTTTTGTTAAGTCTCATTAACTTTCACCCTCTTCATCTTTTCTCTTCCTCCTTCTTCTATTTTTCATTCTCTTCATTTTCCTCCTCCTCTTCCTTCTTCTCTCTATCTATCCACCACCTTCATATCTTTCTGAAATTCCTCGTTACATTCATCATTTTATTTCTCTTCTATTTTTCACTTTCCCTCCATAGAATTTCTTATCAATATAGATTTAGTTATATATATTTTTTTTACAATCTCTTCCCTCTCCTCTGTTCTCTCCTATTCCTTCCTTCCCTCACATTTTTGTTCTCTCTTATTTTCCCGCATTCATTCCTGCATCGTTTACTTCCCCTTCCTATAGTATTGCATCCCATCTTCTTTCTGTTTTCTCTTTACTCTCACTTACCTTTCCTCCCTCTTTTTCTTCTTCTTCCTCCTCCTCCTCCTCCTCCTCCTCCTTCTCCTCCTCTTCAGCAATCTCCTGCCGTCTATATTCAGTGTAACTTGTGATTATTTGTTTGAGTTCTCTCGCTCTGATGCCTGATTAAAGTACCAGCAATGTTATATTATTTCAAAGGTTTAATTGCGTTTACCAGGTACTGTGTGTGTGTGTGTGTGTGTGTGTGTGTGCGTGTGTGTGTGTGTGTGTGTGTGTGTGTGTGTGTGTGTGTGTGTGTGTGTGTGTGTGTGTGTGTGTGTGTGTGTGTGTGTGTCTTTTTTGGGGGGAGAGGGGATAGGCTTAGAGTTGCATCAGCAGCCAGCAAAATATTTAGGCCGCGAGAGGGTGATAAATGGCTTAAAGAGCTTCACTAATGTTATTATTCTCGTTTTATTTTGTTAATTTACTGTGTGAGAGAAAGAGAGAGAGAGAGAGAGAGAGAGAGAGAGAGAGAGAGAGAGAGAGAGAGAGAGAGAGAGAGAGAGAGAGAGAGAGAGAGAGAGAGAGAGAGAGAGAGAGAAAGAGAGACATTGTGTATTGTGATATATACATCTGTCTCTCAATCTATCTGTTTGTCTGTCTTTCTGTCAGTCAGCATGTCTGTTTGTGTCACTCTCCTTCTCTCTCTCTCTCCCAATACCTGTCTTAAAAATACCTTAATTATTTCCATTTTACCTCATACCTGAACCGTCTTTCTCTCTATATCTTGTGTACCTCTCCATCCTTCCCTCTTCCCCCTCTCACTCCTTCTGTAATCCCTCTCGACCTTCTCCACCGCCACTCAAGAGAACTTAAGAGGATCCTGTATGTGTGTGATTCGATCCCACTAAGTTCCTTTCCTTAAGTGAGTTATTGAAGCTATAGGGAAGGTCTAAGAGGGTGTACTATAGTAGAATGTCGATGCTTTTTTGTTTTTTTCCGTATTTGGTTTTTGTGGTACTTATACGACCGTTTTCTGTTTGGATTAGAGTAAGGATTGAAGGGGGATCTTATGTATTTATTTATTTGTTGATTTGGTTTATATTTTTTGAGTATGAATGATTTAGTGATAGAATGTATGCCCCCCCCCCACCACACCCCCCCCAATTCGAGTTGTTGTTTTTAGTTTGTTTGTTTGTTTTGTTTGTTTCATGCATGCATATCACGGTATGAAATAACAAACGAAAGAGTGAAAGATTAATAGTTGTTTTCTTTTTTTCTCTCTCTCTCTCTCCTCTCCTGGTCATCGTGTTTGCCGTTTTTTTTTTTTTTTTTTTTGAAGTAATTTTCTCTCCCTAATATAAAAAAAAAAAAAAAAAAGACAAAAGACAAACGAAAATCAGTAGTAAAAATGAGGGGAGAATATTTTTTTGAGATTTACGTCCACACATTCACCCATTTGAGTGTTATTTTCTGTCTATGCGTCGGTACTTTGCAGTGTTTTCGATTCCCTATTACACTTTTTTTTATTTCAGAGTATAGAGAGCGCGGGAAACACATAGCAGTAAATAAAAGAGAGAGAGAGAGAGAGAGAGAGAGAGAGAGAGAGAGAGAGAGAGAGAGAGAGAGAGAGAGAGAGAGAGAGAGAGAGAGAGAGAGAGAGAGAGAGATGACACCATTTCGATACGTAAACCAGACTCAGAACATTTCAATTGTCATAAAAAATTATAGAAACAGAAACCATTTTTGCGCCTCGTTGACTTTTTCGGGGTCGGCTCCGTGAGAGAGAGAGAGAGAGAGAGAGAGAGAGAGAGAGAGAGAGAGAGAGAGAGAGAGAGAGAGAGAGAGAGAGAGAGAGAGAATGAGAGAGAGAAAGAGTTAGTTAGTTAGTTAGAGAGAGTTAGGAAAAAAAAATGTATGAAACGCACTAAAATTGGCCAATATCTAAACCAACCTAAGTACCCATTATATCTGCAACGATACACAGAACGTGAGGTTGGCAATCATGGACACGAGGACACAGGGACACGAGGACACGAGGACACGAGTGGCTGGGGAACACTCAACGAGATAGCAAAGCGACTCTCTGTCCCTCCTGTATTTTTGGGACAATATTTTTTTCTTTGCTTTCCACTAAACAAAGCAAGGAATTAACACCGATTGTACAGTTTTCGCATACTTGTGTTGTGAGTGTAATTACGGAGAGTGTGTCTGGCTGCGAGAGAGAGAGAGAGAGAGAGAGAGAGAGAGAGAGAGAGAGAGAGAGAGAGAGAGAGAGAGAGAGAGAGAGAGAGAGAGAGAGAGAGAGCAATATGTGTAAATGCTCTCCTAAATATTAAGAGAATTTAAGAAATGCTGAAAAGAACTGTTGGTATCTCTTATCTCTTAAAGGGCCAACTCTCTCTCTCTCTCTCTCTCTCTCTCTCTCTCTCTCTCTCTCTCTCTCTCTCTCTCTCTCTCTCTCTCTCTCTCTCTCTCTCGCTCTCGCTCTCGCTAAACAATTACTTGGACTTCCTACTCCTCTTTTTTCCTTCCTCCTTCGAAACAAATTTTCTTAACCTGCGATAATTACACGGCTTCTACGGCGGAGGCAAAGAAATTAGCTCAAGGGAACGCTGGTGTTAGTCACTTGGAGGAGGAGGAGGAGGAGGAGGAGGAGGGGAGGAGGAGGGGGAGGAGGAGGAGGAGGAGGAGGAGGAGGGGAGGAGGGAGGAGGGGAGGGGGAGGAGGAAGGCGTTAGGGGGTAGCAAGTCCTAGTGTATTGCCGTGCTCTGAGGTCCCTGGGTATTTGTGACAGTAGCTAGAGTCCCTGGAGGTTGTAGTGTGTTGCTGTTCGTTCTCGTGTTGGGATCATAAGTCTACTCCTCGTATGTGTTTGATTTGTGTCATGTTATGTGGTTGCTCTTTCCCTTAAACCATGTGTGTGTGTGTGTGTGTGTGTGTGTGTGTGTGTGTGTGTGTGTGTGTGTGTGTGTGTGTGTGTGTGTGTGTGTGTGTGTGTGTAGATTTGTGATGTAACAACGTGATGTTATTTGCATTTTTCAGTTTTAGTTTTTTTTTTTTCTTTTCCCAAGGGATGTGTGGCATTGTGTTCCCCCCCCAAGTCGTTTTGCATTTTTAACTAAGAGGACGAGGAGGAGGAGGAGGAGGAGGACGAGGACACACATACGAAGCCTTGAAAGTCTGAAGCCATTGCAAGAATCCTGAACTCAGCACAGAAGCCGCACCTCGTCCGAAGCAGCAGCAGCAAAATTACGATGAAGCCAAAAATAGACTCCAGAAATCACCGTCCGAGGAAGCTTACGACATCGCCTTAACCGGACTGCCACTGCGGAGGGTCGGATCCGGTTAACCGAGATAGGAGTGAAGTCTAACTAACCGAACTATATGCTATTGCTACTACTGCTGTATACGGATGCTGTACGTTATTCCTTTGACAACATCCGGCTCTTTCCGTCCATGGCATCATTACCGAACCGCTGGGAAAATAAACTTCTTGACTGCATACCCCTACCCCCCCCAACGCCCCAGCCCACGCCCCCTCCACGCCCCCCTCTGATGGTTGCCCGCCGACCCCCGATTCCAATAGCATTCCCCGACTAGTTACGAGGCAGTTAAACCCATAAGTATGAAGGAAGCAGTTATTGCCAATCCTTTAGTGGGCTTGGAATGGCAAACCGAAGTATGAAATTCCGTTAACCGAGTAAAAGATTAAATAGCGCCTCTTTTTTTCCCTCTCTCTCTTGCTCTCTTGCTCTCTCTTGCTTTTGCTCTCTCTTCCTCTCCCCCCACTCCTCCTCCTCCTCCTCCTTTGCCTCACTCTCGTTGGGCCATGAGCGGGAACTTCACTTATCAGTAGGATATTTCCACATAATTTCGCCGGTGCTCGCGTAGTTATGCAGTGGAGGAGAGGAAAGAGCAGTAGGATTAGCCTGGCATAAAGAGCAAATGTTGGATAATGTTGGTGTTTGGTATTATTATTATCATTATTATTATTATTATTATTATTATTATTATTATTATTATTATTATTATTATTATAGTTTTTCTTGGTCCTGTTTTCTCTTGTATTTTTCCCCAGTTTAGCTTAAGATACATAGCTTTTATTATTTTATTTTTTGGTGTGGTGGGAAGGAGGATGGACGTGCCTGTTCCCTTGCGACCCACAGCTAAATGAAGGAAACTTTTATAAAGACGACAAGAACACCTTAGAGATTCCCCCTTTGTCCTCCAGGGAAAGAGGGGACCGTCACACTCCCTTCACTCCTCTTCCCTCCCCTTACTTCCCTTACTCCTTACTCCCCTCACTCCAGTCACTTCCCCCAACACACTGTCCGGTCCATCGCCTCTCTCTCCTAATGACCACCAATCACACTTATTTTCCCCCTTTTACGTCCACCAATCAGATGCTTCGGTTGAGGTGATAGGGGCGGAGCTTGCCTTATGGTGTTGGAAGGTGGAATTGAGTGAGTTGGACGTATAATTAAGTCCTATAGAACACTCTTGGATTCCCTTTATTTGAGATGTTAGAACACTCGCCTCAGTTTGTGTTTTTTTTTAACGTAAAGAAGATTATTTACTCAACTTCTGTAATAAAAGCGGGATTTTTTTTTTACTTATTTCTGTTTTCCCTTAGCCATTACCCTTTTAATAAAAAAATTAAAATAGGAATAAGGAACTTAGTAAACTATGGAAGGATATGAAGTGGTTTTTATTGGACTGAAAGCTTCGTTGAGATTACAAAATGAATATTAAGTATGTTTTTATTGGACGAGAATCTCCTTCGTGTCAGTGCAAACGTTTGTATAAAGAACAGGAGAGAACATACCGATTCTTAAGTGACCTTATCACCTTGCCACCTTTGCAGCGAGTGAGTGAGTGAGTGAGTGAGTGAGTGAGTCAAGCCGTCAGACCTTCACGCGGTGTAAAGTTAGACCAAGACTTATTTTTGTGGTGAGAAGAAAATGGTTTATCTTTTCAAACTCCGTGGGAATTACCGCGTTTGTGGCAACGACATGTTTTGTGTCGTGTCCAGGGTTGTGGATGTAATTTTTTTTATTGGATGTGGTGGGCAGTCTGCTGGGCGACCACATGTAAGAGGAAGAAGAGGAGAGAAGTGGTTTGATGTACACGGTATTGATATATGAAGTGGCAATCTGTTTATATCTATCCAGTTGGTGAAACGTATTCCAATCATATAAGCATAGAAGAAAGAAATGATAAACTTCATTATATATTAACTTATTCATTTATTCATTGGTTTATTTTATTTTTAATTTTAGTTTATTTATACATGAAGTTATGTTTTATGTTGTGTGTCTGTAAATGTCTGATCAAAACACAGAATCATTTCCCACTTCCCTTTCTCTCTACTTAAAGAAAAGAATATTTTAAGCCAATCCACAAAACTTGACATTTAAATCCTTGACTTGCAGCACAGAGCAAGGTAAAGAGACGTTTGTGTGGCGGTGTGACAAGCTGTTCCGCACCGCTGTTCCGTCACAGGAAAACGTCGAGCAAACAGCAATCAGCCGTAACTCGCGCCTGGGGAGAAAAACGGAAAAAAAACTATAAAAAAACAGGAAAAATAAAAATAAAAACGGGAAAACGGGAAAAAATGAAAAAACAAAAACAATAAAAAATAGACAGTAAGGACAAACAACAGAAAATAAAGGAGAAAAAACGGCAATAAGCAGAAAAAACTAAAAAAAACAGGAAAATGCAATACGATAAAGCACACTTGATAAAAAAAAATAATACAAAAGAAATACATAAAAAAAATAATAATAAATGAAAACTATAAAAAAATTTACACGAATGAAAGCAGTGGATTATTTACGTTTTGTTTTCTTTCTTTTTTTTCTTTTAGCTCGTAAGGGTTAGAATTTGCTTCCCTGATACACTTGCTTAATTACGTGGCCATAGAATAGAGAATAATTATCATACTTTCTCTCCAGGATTCATGTCAGTAATTAGGAGGGGAAAGGGGGGTGAGGGGGGATAAGGGGGCGTGAGGGGGGTAGGGTCTGTTTCTTATTATACACGAGTCTTTGTTTTTGTTTTTTTTCTCTTGTTTCTCCTTCATTTTATGCATTTTTATTATTCATTTTCATTATTGTTACTTCTTTCGTTTCTTCTTACTGTTAAGGAATTTTTGTTTTCGTATTAGTGTGTGTGTGTGTGTGTGTGTGTGTGTGTGTGTGTGTGTGTGTGTGTGTGTGTGTGTGTGTGTGTGTGTGTGTGTGTATGTATGAATGGCAGGTGCATCATGGAAATAGACGTGCACGAGGAGCACAAACACATACACACACACACACACACACACACACACACACACACACACACACACACACACACACACACACACACACACACACATAAACACACAGACCCTTGCCTTTCTGCCTGTCTAACTCCGAATATCTCTCTCTCTCTCTCTCTCTCTCTCTCTCTCTCTCTCTCTCTCTCTCTCTCTCTCTCTCTCTCTCTCTCTCTCTCTCTCATTACGTCACATACACAACTCTCCCTCCGTCCAATCGCCTTCCTTTGCTCCAATCTAGCGCTGCTTTGCCTTACTTCTATTGGGTTTACGGTATCGAGGGGAAGGAGGGGAAAGGAGGGGGGGAAGGGGAGAGGATTGGGGGGGAGTATAATCACAGCTAATCATCATCCATATTATTACTGATGATTTGCATGGCAGTGTGCCGAGCTAGATGCGTTCGGAATGGCTGTTTAGGAAGGGAATTCAGTTGTTGTTATTATTATTAGGGTATGTTTATCCCTTGCCATTATTCAGCTCCATCGTGCGGCGGCAGACGTGGATTCGAGGCTCTTGGATCCGGTGCAATTTGAACCGAATTAGGAATTATACGTTTCCTCTGGACGCCGCCAATACCACCACCACCACCACTACCACTTCCACCTCCACCACTACCTCCACCTCCACTACCACCGCTGCCCTTCGTGTTCGTGTTTTTTGTTTTAATCGCAGGCTTGGGGGAGACAAAGGTAATTGCTAGTAATTATAGAACCTCTTAATGCAAAGGTGTGTTTCTGCATATTATACTCTCTCTCTCTCTCTCTCTCTCTTTATCTCTCTCTCTCTCTCTCTCTCTCTCTCTCTCTCTCTCTCTCTCTCTCTCTCTCTCTCTCTCTCTTTCTCATATGATTAAAACATCAAAAGGATATTTCTCTCATTTTAGTGCTGCAATCAGACTGGTATAAGCCTTGTAACCTCTCAACACCACCCTGCCAACAGCCAATCCAATCATTCCGTAAATAATTATTTGTCGAGGTGAATGTGTGAGGCTGCTGATTGGTTAAGAGGGAGGGAGGAAACTACAGGGAACTACAGGGTGATGGAAGGGTGAAATAAATTGAAATAGAGGTGTAGATACTAGGGTGTTGATGTTTAAATTACCTTGTTAGCAGAGAAGAAGTAGTGTGGTGTTGCTAGAGTGGTTGGTGTTGTGTTATGTGGTGTTGTGTTGCAAGGGATTTGAGTGGAGTGTAAAGTAGGATTAGTTAGGATTTATAATGGTGATGTTGGTGTTGGTGGTGGTAGTGGTGATGTTATGTTTATGTTAGTGGTGATGTTGAGTTGGTGTTGGTGGTGAATATATCAGTTTTAAAGGTTGATTAGGGTAGTAAAGTGTAAAGTGAAGATAGGTAGGCAGGTAAGTAGGTAGGTAGGTAGGTAGATAGGTAAGTAGGTAGGTAGGTAGGTAGGTATATAGGTATGTATGTATGTATGTATGTAGGTAGGTATGTAAGTAGGTACGTCAACACACACACCACTTCAATGTCTAAAGCAGACACACCAACACGTGTCTCATAGTAATTAAGTTTATCAGTGAATTTAATCAGTGTGGAAATTTACATCCGATATTTGGGATTTGCTCTCTAATTATTATTTTTTACACACACACACACACACACACACACACACACACACACACACACACACACACACACACACACACACACACACACACACACACACACACACACACATTCTGAGGAACGCGCAGCACCATTTTCAAGATGTAATACCGACCCCGTTACCATCTCAAGACGGGCTTGCGCAAACTATTTATATTTCTTATGAGTCGGTAGATCGTCATTATATTTGCATCTTGGCTCTTATCTCCGCCTGAAATCTCCGTCTGCTGCTTCCTACCGAGCTGAATCACGGCGTAGGAGAGAGAGAGAGAGAGAGAGAGAGAGAGAGAGAGAGAGAGAGAGAGAGAGAGAGAGAGAGAGAGAGAGAGAGAGAGAGAGAGAGAGAGATAATATTTTTATTCCTCGTGGTATATTTTTTCAGCTGTAAATTAATATACACTAATACTTTTTGAAACATTTATTTTTGTGTCTAAACTCTGATTGATAAAAAAAATATATATGTAGTGTGATATAATGAATTGACTAATTAATCAGCTTATTTATTTATTTCGTGGAGCAAGAAAGGAATACGAAAAAAAAATAATAAAATCGTGTAGGAAATTATACTATTTAATACAATTTGAAAACACGCACGATTACAATAAGCAATACTAATTTTCAAGGACGCTCTAGTAGTGCTACGAGGACAAAAGGTGAAGCATTGGGTTGCGAGGACAAGACAGAGACGAAAATATACTATATTACACCAACAGAAAACAGTATTGCAAGGACAAGGAACGAAATCATGTTGCAAGGATTGTCGACGAAAAACAAAATTGCGTTGCGAGGGCTGGTGGTAAAACAGTATTGCGGCTCAAACTCTCTAACCCCGACGTGTCTCACCTTCACCCTCTGGCCTCGCGAGATAAGGAAAACTTTGTCCTCCAGGGAACCTTATCAGACCTATCAACCTCGACGCTGCTCCTCCACATCTCCCTTTGAGGCCTTAGCTGTGGAAGTGGAGGCTGGGAAAAGGGAAAGGGAGAGAGGGAGAGAAACAGAGAGAGAGAGAGAGTAGGAGTAAAGAAAAAAAAAAGGGAGTGATGTAATTTAGCGTAACGGTCAGAGGAAAGGGTTGAGGTGGGTGAGGTTGGATATCTGATTCTTTGCGAGGTGATGAAGGACACCTGGACCTGTGGATTGTGTTGATGTCAGTGTTGGGTCGCACTCAATCGATCTCAAGTGAGGGAGGAGGATCAGGGGCGCCTCTCGGGACTCCTGAAGGGGGAAATTGCTCCGCCCGAGGGATCATGGTACGTTTCTTTATCGTGTGTGTGTGTGTGTGTGTGTGTGTGTGTGTGTGTGTGTGTGTGTGTGTGTGTGTGTGTGTGTGTGTGTGTGTTTCGTACAATTCCAGACGTTTTTATTGTTTCTTTTATGCTCTTGAATGTTTTCTTTAGAGAGCCAATTGCTTCCAGATTAAAAAATACGTAAAATGTCATGTTTCATTCCCGTGTTTGTATGTTTTTCTCTATATCTATTTTTCTATCTATACATGTTTTTTATCCTTGAGTAAAAAGGACACCACAAAGGAACCCAAATAACAGCACCAGAAACACTAGCATCCTTCTGAGTCTTGAAAATCGTATGTTAGGCCAAAGTTTTCACCCAATAGTAATTTGCTAGGACTCTTGGGACGCTGGCAGGGTGATACAGGGTACAGGGTCTCCAGGGTGATGAATGAAGGGGGGCGGGAGTGGGAGAGGACGATGGACACCCTTCCCTCCCTTCCTTCCTCCCTTCTACCCTCCTTCCCTCTCTCCCTTGCATGTGAAGCTCAGTCATGCAGTGTTTGTGAAGCATAAAGTAGACGGAGCTGCCTCGTCCATGCCTCGATATCTATTTTTTCCTCTGCATTTTTGCCTCTTGTACCTTCTGTTTCGCCCAGTGGAGGAGGTGGAGTGTTACAGTAATTTTGTAGAACACTGTATGATGGTAACTGTATACAAGAGGGAGTACCTGGCTTTCTGTAACGGTGAGGTACTGTATTTTGGTTAGTATACATGTGGTATTCTCATTTTGTCCTCCCACACTCTGGACATTTTCTAATCCATCACCTCCCTCTCTCTCTCTCTCTTTTTTTGTCTCTCTCTGTCTCAACTTCTATCTCCTTCAAAATAATAACAACACAAAGAAGAAAAAGGAAAATCGTCCCGGGCCAGTACTTCATTTTCCTTTCCTGTTGGAGCCGCCGGAGGGATGCCACTGTAAACGTAAATTGAATGGGGGTTGTGGCGGCTCCTCGGATCACGCGTCCAACTCCACCCACATCCACATCCCCGGCAGTCTACCAAGGGGGGAAGGAAGGAAGGAAGAAGGGCTAAGTCTCTCGACCCCTACGTCAGAAAAAATAGTCCAAATGTAACGAAGAATGTTTGTTTTGTGATATTATTTTGTGTGGGGGACAGGGCTTGAATTTTAGTTGAGGAAAAAAATTAAATAGTTGGGGTCTAGCAAAGAAAACGAAAGAGCTATGAGTTATGTCTTTCCTCTCATTCTTTCCACTGCTTTTCCTACTCTCTCTCTCTCTCTCTCTCTCTCTCTCTCTCTCTCTCTCTCTCTCTCTCTCTCTCTCTCTCTCTCTCTCTCTCTCTCTCTCTCTCTCTCATTCTCTCTCATTCATCTTGGAAGCCAACTGGGTGTTGCAGTTCGGCCTCGAAGCGTGTTTCTTGCACCT
>JAPQNM010000037.1:515535-518035 GCA_029783475.1 Metacarcinus magister | reverse complement strand
ACGGAGAGGCCGGCAGCAAGCAGTTCATTTTTGTTGTGAATATTAGCGTTACTATCACATCTCGGCGCTAATCTGACGGGGAGTGACACCAGGGACGGACTTTGATACAACTGCCGTAGGTGAGAATATAAGAACATCTCATATTGGGTGATATTATAAGTATTATGTGGAAGTCCTTAGAAGCCGGCAGGTTCTTTTCCACCCACCATGGCCCCCTGCCCCCTTCCTTCCCTATTCCTGTGTTCCCTTCCCCTTCCACATCACATCAATGCCCAAACGTACACGTGTACACATCATATACATCATAATTAAAGGGTTACCCTGCGACCGCGACAAAGGACGTCCATTACTCCATGTCGCTGCCTCCCCCCCTCCCCCTCTCTGCCTCCCTTACTTTCTCCCTCCCTCCCTATGCCTGCCTCTCTCCCTCCCAATGCCTGCCTCTCTCCCTCCCTCTGCCTCCCTCTCCCCCTCCCTCCCTCTGCCTCTCTCACTCCCCCTTCCTCCCTATCCCCCCCTCCCTGCCTCCCGCTCTGCCTGCTCCCTTTCCACTGGCTATTAATTTACTGCCACTCGCTGACGAAAACTACACATGTGCGTACGTACATTAATACTTATAGGAGAGAGAAAATATATTATTCTATTGTTTATTTCAGTACATTAACTATTTTATTGTCTGTCATTATCTTGTTTTATTCTTTTGTTTGATGAGTTTTGTTTCTTATTTACGTATGTCTTTTGTGTATGTATATATCTATTTATTTGTTATTTCTCTCCGTCTATTTCTATTTCTATATATGTATTGTTTTCTCATTCTTCCTCCATACGTTTCTTGCACTGTTATCTCCGTTCCTTATCTTCTCTCCAGACCGAACCCTCTTTTTAACTACCAGTACCACGACCACCACATCCTTCTTCCTTCCTTCCTCCTCCTCCTCCTCCTCCTCCTCCTCACACTCTGCTTCCTCTAATGTGATGGTGCAGAAAAATTCATGATTGTTTACGCCAAGAACATAAATTGTGTCTCAGCTTTTGTGCAACGACCGGCCTGGAGCCAACCTTTCCTCCCTCCCTTCCTGTCTCTCCTTGCCTCCCTCCCTCTCTGTCTCTCTCTGCCTTCCTCCCTCTCTACCTCCCTCCCTCTCTGCCTCCCCCCCTCTCTGCCTCCCCCTTTCTCTGCCTCCCTCCCTCTCTGCCTCCCCCCCTCTCTGCCTCCCTCCCTCTCTGCCTCCCTCCCTCTCTGCCTCCCTCCCTCTCTGCCTCCCTCCCTCTCTGCCTCACTGTCTCCCTCCCTCCCTCCCTCATTTTCTCACTTATTCCTCCCTCCTTCCTCCCTTTCTTCCTCCTTCTTTGTCTTTCGGTAACTTTCTCATTTAATTTTTGTTTACTTTCTTTTTAATCTTCCTTCTTTTTCTTTCTTTTACGAGTTAGTGTGTAATTATTTTCTGTTTTTTTTCCCCATGTCTTTTTTTTTTTTTTTTATTCATCACTTGTGTCCCTTTGCTTTTGTTGTTCTCCTTCTTGTGTATTTCCTTCTCCCTCCTTTCCTCCTCCCTCCTTCTCCTTCCCTCTTCCTCCTCTTCCTTCTCTGTTTCCCTTCCTCCTTCCCTCCTTCTCTGTTTCCCTCCCTGCTAACCTCCCTCTCTCCTTCCCTCCTTATATCCCTCCTCCTCCTCCTCCTCCTCCTCCTCCTCCTCCTCCTCCTCCTCCTCCTCCTCCTCCTCCTCCTCCTCCTCCTCCTCCTTCCCCTCCTTCCCTCCCTTGATGCTTACATTTGTCTGCTCTGATGCAGGAGGAAGCTTGGGGCTGTAGCTTTTTTTTCTTCTTTTTTTTCGTACTCATATTAGGGAGACGAAAGGAGGAAAAATGTACACGAAAACCCATTAACTTAGGTAGCTTTGGGTGGTGTTATATATATATGTGTATTTATATATAGTCTTTTTTCCTTGTGTGTATTTTTGTTTATTTTGTTTATTTTTTATCATGTCTTTCATTATTGTTATTATTATTATTATTTTTTTTTGGCTTGTGTCCTGTTTATTGAAAAGAGAGTATATAAATGGTAATCGTAGTTCACACCTCCTCCTCATGCCTTTGCAATGGGATGTGCCGCGTTTTCCCAACCCTCGCTTTTAGTCCATAAATATTGGCTGAAATTTAAGCCAAGCTGTTAAGCCTCATCCAGTTTAATTCTTGTCGGCGAATAAGAAGAGATTACGGACTTTCACTTTTAATATTCCCAATGAAACATTCAGTGCATTTATATTTGAGCTGCTGATCCCTTAACAATAATAATAACAATAATAATAATAATAATAATAATAATAATAATAATTCGCAACCCCATTAAGGGAGTTATCATATAAATAAATAGAGTGAAAAAACCGTCCCAAAAGTGTAGAATTAGTGGTAGGTGTGAATTAAGTGGCCAGAGAGAGAGAGAGAGAGAGAGAGAGAGAGAGAGAGAGAGAGAGAGAGAGAGAGAGAGAGAGAGAGAGAG
>JAPQNM010000037.1:503035-510535 GCA_029783475.1 Metacarcinus magister | reverse complement strand
TGTGTCCTGAGGGTGGTGTGTGTAGGCTACGTTTGAAATGATTGCCTCTTGTAGTGGTGAAAATATAATACCTCAATTATTAATAGTGATACCGGCAGCGTTTACTTATTTATAACTAGGGAATCTATCACTTTTATTTGGTACAGTGATGTGATATGTTTCTGTAGTGTATTATGAACGCGAAAGTGTTGACAATTAAACGGTAGGGAAGTGAAAGCCGATTAAGTTTGTCATTCAGTGCGTCAGAAAACACCACCTCGCTTCAATGCATACTCGTTTGCCTTGATAATGTAATTGATTGGAATATATTGTATACATACCTTAAAAAGTAATGTTTAAGGGTATTTATAAACTCCATCTAATCAGCAATCTCACCCAAACATACTTTTTACTGCTACATCACGTGCTCTCCTAATGGATGGTATCATTTACTTGGTTTCCGAACTACTTCAATGCTAGTTAACCGCCTGTCTGGATGCATGTAGGAACAAGGCTGCCAACAAGGGGAAGGATAGTTGCCAGCGGCCGCAATACATTTCTTATTTCCTTCATCCATAATTTTTACACATGTGCGATTTTCATGGTAGAAATAGCAATTTTGAGAATGTGATGATAATAGTATTATTGATGATAATACTAACAGTAATAATAATAACAGTATGTTTATTATTATTGTTATCATTGTTACTATTATTGTTATTATTATTGTTATTATTATTATCATTAATACATGAATAGTAATAATAATAATGATAAGTATGTGATAATGTTTTATGGTTTAACCGGATTAACTTCCCACCAGTAAATGGATTTCTTGCTTGTTTACCTAACAAACATGGGCAGAGGAGAGGGATGGGGGGGAGGAGGAGGAGGTGGAGGAGGAGGAGGGGGGGGAGGGGGAGGGGGAGGAGGCATTGATTACTGAATCTTTACCACAATGAACAACTGTTTTTTTTCGCGTTACATTTCATTCCCTTAATATATATTTTTACATTTTGCACGACTGGCTGTGATGCTGTGGTGGTGTGGCGTGGCTGTGGTGTTGGAAGGACGTGGTGTGGTGATGGTGGTGTAAGTGTGGTATGGTGTCCAAAGTGTGGTGACGTGTGATGAGGTTCAATGATGTAGTGATGTGTGGAAGCTTGTGATGTAGACTGTGGTGTATTTTTTTCTTTTTTTTCAGTATTCTTGTAACTATTCTCTTTAAAGGTACACACACACACACACACACACACACACACACACACACACACACACACACACACACACACACACACACACACACACACACACACACAGGAAAAGGGAGAAAAAATGCCGTAATGAAGCTAAGTAAATGATGCATATTTTACCTCGTGTATTTGTGATGCGAATTTGTTAATTTGATCAGACTCTCCAAAAAGGATACTCGCAATGTGTGTGTGTGTGTGTGTGTGTGTGTGTGTGTGTGTGTGTGTGTGTGTGTGTGTGTGTGTGTGTGTGTGTGTGTGTGTGTGTGTGTGTTTTTCCATCCCTTTCATTTTAATCAAGGTTATTTTGCGCGAAGTATTTATAAAACAATTTTTTTTTTCCCCCAACCGATGAACAAAGTAAATATGATTATCACGACCACAACACACACACACACACACACACACACACACACACACACACACACACACACACACACACACACACACACACACACACACACACACACACACACACACACACACTTAATTAATAATGAACTAAGTAAATAAAAAAAGACAATAAAGTATATCATAATGTCTTAACACATTGTTAGGCTCTCTCTCTCCCCTCTCTCTCTCTCTCTCTCTCTCTCTCTCTCTCTCTCTCTCTCTCTCTCTCTCTCTCTCTCTCTCTCTTCTCTCTCTCTCTCTCTCTCGTCTTTCTATGTCCTGGAGAAGGAAGATGAAGATTATAAATATATTGATATTAGAGGAGGTGGTGGTGGTGGAATCTTCCTCCTCCTCTTTATTACCTTATACCTGCTAATACTATAACACTCAACGCGTTTTATTGCCACGGTTTTGAGGGAGGAAGAAAAGAAAAAAGGAGAATAAAGAGGAGGAGGAAAAAAAATGAAGAAGTGTAAGAGGAGGAGGAAGAGGAGGAGGAGGAGGAGGAGGAGGAGGAGGAGGAGGAGGAGGAGGAGGAGGAGGAGGAGGAGGAGGAGGAGGAGGAGGAGGGTCTGGCTTTCCTACGGTGAGATCTGGAGGAAGGGAAAAGAAGGAACAGAGACATCAAGGAAAAAGAAGAACAAGACATTGAGGGGAAGGAGGAAGAGAAAAAAAAAAGGAGACAAGAGGAGGAGGTGGAGGAGAAAGGGAAAGGGAACATTTTTTTTTCAGAAAGGAGGAGGAGGAGGAGGAGGAGTGAATTGGTAAAAAAAAAGAAAAAAAAACTTAAATAAATATAGAATGAAGTTGAGAGAGAGGAAGGAAGAGGAAAAGCAAAGTGGTGCAAGAAAGGAAGGGAATAAAACATATGAAGTACGAAAGAGAAGGAAGAAGGAAAATGGAAGAAGAAGAAAAGGAGGAGGAAGAAAAGAAGAGGAAGAGGTAGCGTGGGTGGTGGTAGTGGCTAGGGAATGTGTGTATGAGAGGGGAAAGAGGAGGAGGAAGAGGAGGATAGGAGCAAGAGGGGAGGGCCAGTTCTGCTTAAAGTTGACCCCTTCAATGCCTAAAGACACAGAGGTTTTATTCCGGCCAGTAAGCACGGAGGGAGCGACTGTGTGTACCCTTGGTGTTTGTAAGAAGCCGATGTGCACTTTTTTTCTCTCAATTTTTTCCCTCGTTTTTTTTTTCTTCCCGTATTGTGTAAATTTTCTTCGATCACAAAGTCGGTCAAGTGGGTGTTGCGGAGTCGGTCAAGAGCGGATGGATCTTAATATCAGGGAAGGTTTAATTTTTTTTTCTTTGTTTGTGTGTCCTCTTCTTTGTCTGTGTGTGTGAGGGGGGGAGGAGGGTTATGTGTGTGTGTGTGTGTGTGTGTGTGTGTGTGTGTGTGTGTGTGTGTGTGTGTGTGTGTGTGTGTGTGTATGGGGGTTCCTTTTTCTCCTGTAGTCCTTAATATCATATACCAATTAAAAAATAACCTCAAATTGCATTATCTTCCCTTCTAATGTAATAGCCTTATATAGCCTTACACTTTTATATTATTTATTTATTTGTGTTTATTTTTCTTCTGGCAGCAAAGTCAATTTCATGTTTCACCGACATTAAAAGTTTATCGCATTTGGTTTAAAAACACACAAGTTTATCGCATGAATTATGTGGAATCGTCCTCGCGGGGTGCCCACTTAACGCCGCTGCCCACCTCACCACAACGAGGCCGTCACCAGGGAGGGAAGTGGACGCATTTTTCTCGTTGGTATAACACAAGAGGAGGCTGGCACGCACTCCTCTCCTTTTTAAGAATTTGTTTCCTCCTCCTCCTCCTCCTCTTCTTGTTCCATCTTCACTGCATCTTCCTCATCCTTTATATGCTGTTCCCTCATCATCCCTGTCTTCTTCATCCTCCTCCTCCTCCTCCTCCTCCTCCTCCTCCTCCTCCTCCTCCTTCGCCTGGTGCCACATTGCCCCCTCTTCGTAATCCTCGGATCGCGTTGAGTTGGTATCATTGAGCGGCAGAAGTCTCAAGAGGGCCGAGTAAAGGCGTCCAATAAAGCTAAGTCTTGTTAAGGAACTGATCCCAAGCTTCGAATTCCAGTAAAACGATTAAATCCGCCGACACTTACGCCTCGCCCTGTCACCCTCATTACCTTCGTTCCGTAACTCACAAATGAAGCGTGAAATTTTCGTAACTCGGTCTAATTTTTTTGCCTTTTGATGTCAGCCGCAAGTGTTGAAGTAAGAGTGAAAGGTTCCTGATGAATAATTAGGTATTCATGTTCAGCTGGGTAATCCAACGATGTTTTAATGCGTGTTAGACTTGGTGTGTTCGATGGAATTTAAGGGGAAACCAAAATATTATTGAACTCGCGCACATTCCCTTCAAAAAATTAATTAGTCTGTAAAAAGCTGCTGCTCATCAGATGAAAAATAGTGTACATAGAGTCCGAAGCAGATATTGTGAACTAAAAAGTATATGTATTAAGTGAGAGAGAGCAATAGTAATAATGATAACAATAATAATTATACAAATGTATATTATAAGATAAAACCTCATTCGTCCTTATCTGCCTCCGAGTATCACTTCAATATACTGAGAAGTACTTCCCAGTGTTACTATACAAAGCACAACTGATTAGTATTTTTTCATACATTATTCTATATTTTCTATACTTTCAATCCAATTAAAAGTTAAGCTTCTGTTAATATTAGTGCAAAACTCATGGAAATTGTTACCAAGGGGTTATCAGTCATGCTGATGACGAATCTGGATTCAGTTTTACCATTACTATGATATTTGAATTTTTAATTTTGTGGGGCCCGAAAATTCAATCATAATTTAGGTCGAACATTATTATTCCCATTTTACTACGTAAATATTACTCCTACCGAAAATATGTATAGATGCAAAGTTATGGATCTTGATATCTTCTATCAGTTGCTGTCGTCAGTTATCAAATAACTTTTATATCTTTGGAGAAAATATAAGTGTTGTGAAATAAATGAATTTGTTATTTTTTCCATTTTTTCATCTTTACTTACATTTCAATTCCATTGCACTATAGCTCAAACGAACGGGCGTGTCTTGTTCTTTCTTTTATATTCAATACTTAATTTACGTAAACCTTATACTTTTTGAGTTATTTCAAAAAACATGATTTCTGAAAATAATTCCAAGGTGGTACCCTAGACAATTTCATGAAAATTTCCACACCTCGGAATCTCATGAAAATTGTTACATACTAGTTCAAGGTCATGACAAATACAAATCTGGCATCAATTTTATGATTACTATAATATTAAAAAACATTTCACCCGTGCTTGTCAAATAAGTATAATGGAAATAACCATTATTTCCTTTTACTGACTAAATACAATACCGTACAGTATCATATTCAGCTTATTCTTGAATTTTCTAGATATACACAAGATCAGATCTAATGAGACTTTCCAGAGGATATTAAAGATATTTTTTTATCATACTAAATCACCTGTTGTGAAAATACTCCTCTTGTCATCCACGCATTTCCCTTTGACATCCTTCGGCTCTTCCCTCCAACGAAACAAGACTTTTTAATCACAGGATCCCATAAAAAAAATTTGTAGGGTGTAAGAAATAACACCTAGAAGACGTAACAGTTGCCTTTATCATCACTCCCTCAAATAGAAATGGAAGATCACTCGTCTCTACACATATTACTGTCTCGCCGTGTGTGTGCGTGTGCGTGTGCGTGTGCGTGTGCGTGTGCGTGCGTGCGTGTGCGTGTGTGGTGATGAGGTATGTATTGAGGACAGGATATGATTTCTGGGAAGGTCTCTGAAGGAAAGAGATTTTCATTAAAATTTTCTTAGGTCAAAGACTACACAGGCTTCGTACCTTGAAATCATTAAATAGAAGGAGGAGGTGTATTAGAAAAAGAGGAGGAGGAGAACGTTTAAAAGCTTATGTAGGAACATTTCCCAAGCCAAGTTAAGAGGTGAAGAGTTTGAAACGATCTGATATGAAGGATGACCGAAGTTGAGATCGTCTTCGGGTGTACGGGAATAACCTTTTTCCGGCCATCGAATAGTAGTATGTGATTCCCGGTGATTTGTCAACAGCAGAAGGAAGGAAGAAGGGAACTGAGGGGCCGCGGGGCTCACTGAAGCGGCTGGAAACTGAATATATTGGAGGAAAGATTGAACTATGCATGTCCGTCATTTTTTTCTTTTCTTTTTTTCTTAACGTGATGCATGAATAATTGTTGGGTTTCATTCATGCATATGCTGGCAGTGTATTGTAGAGATAGTAATGCTGTCTGGGCATCAAGACTCTACTCTAGCTATCAGTTGTAAGATGAATATTAAGAGTCTTGTCTCGGTGAAATATAAAAAAAACTGAAATAAAAAAACTAAGCTAGGAGATAGAATATAACGACAATTCACATAATGCGTCAGTAATGTAGGTTTTCTCAGGTAAATATATACATCTGTGTCATCAGCTCAGGTGAGATGAAAATAGAAAGAACCAGGTACCTGCAACACCTTGTAACTCCGTGCATATTTTCCCCAGAACGTATAATCTTTGTCGTAACTTTACCGCTCGTGTTGACTAGCTTCGGAAAGCAGCATCTTTTTTTCTCTCACTCAAGGCCGAGATGTTATTTGCGTCGACGAGGGTGAAAGGTAGAACCAAGGAACTAGAACTGTGCCATACATAATCAAGTGAACAAGACCACCCCATATTCCCTCTACATACTTTCCCCTTTTAGCCTCCCGGTCGCAGAGGCGTGGAGAGGGGAGTGTTGTGTTATTCTCGTGTGGTTTTACTGGGAAGAAGCGGCTCATGTCTTCATTAGCTCCTCTACAAAGATGCATTAGTTGAATTTGTAATACCGAGTGTGTTGGTCGTATGCCTTTGGATATAGTAGGAAGGACCAGAACGCTATATTACTTACTCGTTCCCTCTGCTGTGGTCTCGATGATTATTAATACAGTTTGGGTTATCAGATACAAATAGCAGATGAATCCCCTCCCCCCCCACGCCCTTTCACCTCCCTCCCCCAATCCCCTTCTCACTCCCCACCTTCAATAACGTTATAATTGTGTTGTGAATTGGAGCTTCGAGTACCCAGTGCTGATGAGAACACTCCCCTCCCCCTCCGCCCCACCTCCACTTCGTCAGTAGCTTTTGCATGCCCCCGATAGATGGCGTTGGTAGTCATTGCCGTCCCTATCCCCCTCCCCCTCATCCTTCCCCTGACCCCCCCGCCACGCCCCCGCCCGCCCATGTTCAAAGCAAGGCAGGTTTTCAGTTATTGAGGATTAAGCTGTCATTTTACGGAGAGTTGATGTGGTACGCACGGTTTTATTTTGTATTATAATTACCAATAACAGCGTTCTTTCTTTTTTTTTGGTGCGTGTGTGTGTGTTTGTGTGTCTCGCTTTTTTGTATGTATGGAGTTTGCACTATAAAGTTTATATATTTTGGTTGGGGAAGGGCATAAAAAAACTGCGGAAAATTGAGTTTTTTTTAATGTTTTTTTATTTATTTTTTTATTCACATAGCTGTTCCCAATTTGCTCTAACTTCATGGGAATTTAAAGGGAAATATTGTCTTTATCTGCCTTGCAACCACTACACAACCTCACCCTTGCTGCTGCTGCTGCTGCTGCTGCCATCCACTGCATTCCACCACAACACAAACTGCACCACGCCCATACTAACTTATTTTATATACATACTCCTACCACTCCACCCTGCCATCCACCTTCTTCCACTGGGGATTACGTGGAAGGCTGAATACTTGTTAAAAGGGCCAGACAAACGCAAGGTGGAAGTGGGAGAATATAAAGAGAGAAAAAGATCTACAGAGACTAGTCATAAGTGGGTAATTGTGGGTACG
>JAPQNM010000037.1:490535-498035 GCA_029783475.1 Metacarcinus magister | reverse complement strand
GTAATATTTATTCTATCCCTGACCTCCTCCTCCTTCCTCCTCCTCCTCCTCGTCCTCTTACTACCGTTCTTTCCGTCCTCCTCCCGTTCTCTCCCTCCTCTTTTGCCTCCTCCTCTCCTCCTCCTCCTCCTCCCCTCCTCCTCCTCCTCCTCCTCCTCCTTCTCCCTTTGTAAATTTCATGTCGTTAGCGATATATTTGCTTCGGTGCTCTGGTCGTTATTTTCTGACCGTGTGTTCATTGTTTATCGTTCTGTTTTTTTATTATCTTGTATCAGTTTTGTGGATTTTGAATGTTTTTTTCGTTCATTTATTTTTTTTCCTGTATATGCTGTGGAAAAAAAAAGAGGATGATGATATTGTGATATTTTTTTTTATTTATTTATTTATTTTTTTTTATTGCTAACTGGATTTTTTTTGGGGGATATTTGTTATTTTTGTTATTTTTTTCATGAAATTCCTTTGTATTTCGTCTTATGTGAATACTTATTTTGTTTTCCATTTTAGATCAAATTAGAGGGAATCTAGGCTGGACACACACACGCACACACACACGCACACACACACACACACACACACACACACACACACACACACACACACACACACACACACACACACACACACACATACCAGGTCAAGGCTTAATGGACCACACGGATTAACACCAAAAACAATATCCTCCTCCTCCTCCTCCTCCTCCTCCTCCTGTTGTCTGTTCTCCTATGTGTTCCTATTGTTCCTCCTCCTCCTCCTCCTCCTCCTCCTCCTCCCCCTCTTTCCCCTCCTCTTCCTCTCACCCCCTCCTTCTCCTCTTCTAATATCTATACATTTCCAGTCTTCATCTTCCTTCTCCTTAAAACACACACATAAACACACACACACACACACACACACACACACACACACACACACACACACACACACACACACACACACACACACACACTTCAGCAAACGTTTCACACTCACTGCATTGACTTTGGCATTTGACGAGACCGAAGCCTTTAAACCAGCCAGGTAAGCGAAGCCGAGGACCCGAACCCGAAGCCGTGAAGCCAAGTTACGAACCGAACGGCGGCTCGCAAATCGGCTTCGACACACTTGCCGAACATAAACAGTGGCACGAGTTAGAGCGGCCGGCGACAGCGAATGCAAACACTCGTACAATTCAAGGTCAATCTAGCATGAAATGTCGCGTGTGTGTGTGTGTGTGAACGACCATCAAGAAGCAATAAAAAAAACACAGCTACAATTAAACCCCAAATTCCAAACACCATTCAAGAACTTATTGACTCACAAACTTTTCTTAATTTCTCTCGTAAATATTCCTCAGGTTTTCAAGTTGGTTTATTTTTTGTTCTCTTTGTGTGTTTATACATATACACATAGGAAGTTCGCATATGTTATTGTGATGGGTGGTGTGTTTGTGCTGCCCAGGTATCGAATACTAGATAACGGGTGATAACAGTTAAGAGATAACAAATAACGCTTGTATGTCAGTCTGGAATGGCCCGTTTGTCTCCCCTGCGCACGCGTCCCCGTCTGGCGCAACTCTCCTGTATTTGCGCAAGGTTATTATTACGCTACGTTCGTCTCCCTCTGACACACACACTCTCTCTCTCTCTCTCTCTCTCTCTCTCTCTCTCTCTCTCTCTCTCTCTCTCTCTCTCTCTCTCTCTCTCTCTCTCTCTCTCTCTCTCTCTCTCTCGCAGTTTCGTCTTGACACTCCCTTCCCATTTAACGTCAAATCTTTTAGTCACACGTTAAGATTTCTTGACCTAACACACACGCACACGCACACACACGCACACGCACACACACACACACACACACACACACACACACACACACACACACACAACACACACACACACACACACACACACACGACAGTGGTGTGTAATTCCAAACTTACACACCTGTCTTCATGCCCTTCACTAAGTCCCTCCACACCTGTTTCCTGAACTAACACGAGAGAGAGAGAGAGAGAGAGAGAGAGAGAGAGAGAGAGAGAGAGAGAGAGAGAGAGAGAGAGAGAGAGAGAGAGAGAGAGAGAGAATAAAACAAACAGACGGACGAAACCAATCAAACAGACAAAACACACACACACACACACACACACACACACACACACACACACACACACACACACACACACACACACACACACACACACACACACACACACACACATTCACTCTCCTCCTCTCCTGCCTTGGCCCGAGGGAGTCATCTCTCTGCTAATCCTGTTAAGAGTTGAATTAAACGTAAACTTTGTTACGTGTGAAGGTCCTTGGTGATAGTGGAGGCTAGGCTATGGTTGGGCTGAGGAGGGGATGGTCAGAGGCTGGTAAATAAACGAGTAAAAAAACAATAAGGGCAAAAAAGAGGGAAGAAAAGAGGATTAATGTGTTGTTGTGGAAAGGAAAGTATAAAAGATATAATATGTTTTGTTGTTGTGGAATGTAGATAAAGATCGGAGAGTATAAGCAAATAAAAAAAACTATAAAAGAAAAAATAGGGAAGAATAGAGATTAAATGTGGTGTTGTGGAGTTCAAAGTATAAAAAATATAATACGTTTTGTTGTTGAGGAATGTAGATCAAGAATGGAGAGAATATAAGAGGAATGAATGAATGTTTGCTGTCGTAGTGTTGATGTGAAGTAATACCCGAAGAGAAGGATGATTCACACGGTCTTGGAGGCGAGAAGAATAAATGGAAGTCAAGAAAAGTGTGAAATGTTGACCTTGCTGTAAAGTGTAGCATATGAAGTGTATGTCAGGAGGAATAAGAGGAATATACACTTTCATTTGGTTGGGAAGAAGAGAATGCAAATGAAGAGGAAATAAGAGAGATATCCACTTCTACAAGGATGGAAAAGATACAAATGTCTTTCAGGGAGAATAAGGAAAATATACTTTGTCATGGAGTGAAAGGAAAAATATAAAGGAGTATTATACAACCACACATTGAAGAGGAAAGAAGACAATTCAATAAAATGATAAAACCTCGCTATTGGAAGAAAAAAAAAATGTAAATGATAAACAAAGGATTTACGAAACAGGAATGAAAGGAAATTAGAAAAAAAATTACTGATATATTAAATTGTTCAAATGATAACAATAATATGTAGTTAATCTTTATCCAGGTGTGTTATTAATTTCCAGGTAATTGTTAGGTCTTAGTTACCTATGTAGGCTGTTTGCTTGCGTCTTAATCTTTATCATTTCCATCCTTCCTCCCCATTCTCTCTTCTATTGTCCTCCACACACTCCCTCTTCTCTTTTATTCTCATCTACGCTTCTTCCCTTCTCTCCATTGTCTCTTGCGTTTCCTCACTTTCTTCTATCCTTTTATTTTCTTTCTCTTCGTTTCATTCAAGTTTTTTTTATGGATTTCCCTTCTTCACTTCTCTCCAGATTCATCCATTTTCCTTCCTTTCTTGTCCTCCTTCCTTTCTCCGACACTTACAAGCTCCTCCCTTCCTCCTTCAGACATGCGTTCTCTCCTCCTCCTCCTCCTCCTCCTCCTCCTCCTCCTCCCTCCTCTCTCCTCCCCTCTTCCTCCTCCTCCTCCTCCTCCTCCTCCTCCTCCTCCTCCTCCTCCTCCTCCTCCTCCTCCTCCTCCTCTTCCTCCTCCTCTACCTCCTTTTCCTCTTAGCGACATACCACGCACACTCATCTTCCTCCTTCCTCACATTCCTCCATCTCTTCTTCAGACATAAAGCTATGTTCTTCCCTTCCCCTCCCCCCCTTTTGTTTCTCTCCCTACCCCCCTCCCTCCTCTCTCCCCCTTCCAAACGTGTGCCTCCTTCCCCCTCCCTCTCTCCCTTTCCTTTCCTCCTAGTGTACTATTTTTTTTCTTCTCTTTTTCCCCTCTATACACATCCCTCAATCCCTAGAGACCACCACCACCACCACCACCACTACTACCTTTCCTCCTTCCCTCCTTCCCTTCTTCCACCCAATCCTTCAGCTCCTCCACTCCTACCTGAACCACCTTTCATTCCTCCTTCTGTCCCTCCCTCCCTCCCTCCCTCCCTCCCTCTCTCCCTCCCTCCCTCCCTCCCTCCCTCCCTCCCTCCCTCCCTCCCTCCCTCCCTCCTTCCCTCCCTCCCTTCGTTCCCTTCCGGATACATTCACACACAAGACCCCAAACCGGAGAGGTAAACACTCCCTTTTTTTTCCCTTCACTTCTACACACTACCTCTCCCACTCTTCCCTTCCTTCCCTCCTTCCTTCCTTCTGAACCTAGTAACTTCCCTCCTTGCTTCTTTCCTTCCTTGATTCTTCCCCCTCCTTCCTACCTTCCCTCCCACCTTCCCTCCTTTCCTACCTCCCACTTTTCCACCTTCACACCCTTGCATCTTTCCTACTTTTCCCCTCCCTCCCTCCTTCCCTCCTTCCCTCCTTCCCTCCCCTGCATCCCTCCGCACCTCCCTGACCTCACACTCAGAGAAACAAATATCCTCCACCACATCTCAGCGAGCCCATAAATATTTGGGGCCTTCTGTCGCGGCCGCCTCATAAATCAAGCTGTGAATATCTCGCTGGAATAAGTAAACACCGGCCACAGCGGGTTGTTGTGGTGTGTGTCGCAGAGGGGAAGGACGGTGTGTGACTGTGTGGGTGACTGTGTGTGTGTGGGTGTGTGTGTGTGTGTGTGTGTCTGTCTCTGTTTTTTTTTTCTTTTTCTATTGTGATTATTATTGGGTTATGGTGATTGATATATGAGTTTTCTTTTTTCTATTATTTATTGCGTTCCGTTTTTTGACGATTTATTAGGATGTTAATGTATTATTATTATTATTATTGTTAGTAGTAGTAATAGTCGTAGGTATAGCAGGTTATTATTATTGTTATAGTTTTCGTAAATCACCAGTCAAACAGCAAGCAGTCAGTCCATCCCCGTAATGCCTTGGGGGAGTGTGGCATGTGAAGGGTAGTTAATATAAGGCCCGCGATGAGCCTCCCGCAGAGCCAGACGGATGGGGTCAAACAGAGCGGAGCGGCATCACCTCACTCACTGATCGACGCCTTACCGCCTCCAACCTCCCTCCCGCTCTCTCCCGCGCTCATCCCCCTTCCTCACCTTACCCTCACCCTCGCCCGCCCGGTTTATTTAGCGAGACGAAAGCCACGCCATCCATCTGCGTTTATCAAGGTTGAGGAAGGGAAAGAGATACTGCCGCGCCTGCAATTGATGAATAACTTAGCAACACGCCAGAGATAATGCCTAAAATGAAGAATGTTTTTTTTGTTGGATATTATGGTGTTTTATTCATGTTGAAGAATGTAGTGATTCGTTTGTTGGTGAGACTCGTGAAATAGATGACGCAGTGATTAAAAAAGATGAGGTAATGTTTCGAATTTTATGAGACTGTTTGGTGGATTTTTGTGGCTTTGAAACTAGAAAATATATGAGAATAATCCGTAGTTTCTTTTAACAGTTTATTTGGTTTTCAAACACAAAAGGAAAAAAGGCGTGAAGAAAATTAGATAGAAAATAACAATGGATATATATGAAAATTTGGCCTTCAAACAAAAAAAATTAAAATAAGAATCAACAATTTCCAATACTAACATGGAATAAAAAAAATAAAAAAATAAAAACGGCGAAAAATAATAAAGTACACATATAAGAACATGTTAGGAAGGAGAAAAAAAAAGGAAAATGAGAAGAAAAAAAAACACAAAAAAAAACTGGTTCCACCCTCGATCCTTTGCGTTTTGTGGTTCGCATTTGCATGTAAATTACTCTTCAACGTTTGTAATGCAGGACGTGTTGGTGTGTCGATGTGCTGTTCATGTGTCCTCGTGTGTTCTAGTGTGTTCTAGTGTGTTCTGGTGTGTCCTGGTGTGTTCTGATGTGTTATGGTGTGTTCTGATGTGTTATGGTGTGTTCTGATGTGTTCTAGTGTGTTCTGGTGTGTTCTGGTGTGTTATGGTGTGTTCTGGTGTGTACTAGTGTGTTCTGATGTGTCCTGGTGTGTTCTGGTGTTAGTGTGTCTATAATTTATGCAGGTATAGGTGTAGATTATCAGGTACGTCAGTCAAGAAGTGTATGTTGATTTATGTGTCGCTATGAACACGATTGATGGAGTGTGATTATATGTGTGTGTGTGTGTGTGTGTGTGTGTGTGTGTGTGTGTGTGTGTGTGTGTGTGTGTGTGTGTGTGTGTGTGTGTGTGTGTGTGATCGTTTGATTTCCTTATTATTGTTTTTATTATGTCGGTTTATCTAGCTTTTGGTTTTGTTAATTCATGTTATTGATACTAGTTCCAACACACACACACACACACACACACACACACACACACACACACACACACACACACACACACACACACACACACACACACACACACACACACACCACACACACACACACACACACACACACACACACACACACACACCACACACACACACACACACACACACACACACACACACACACACACACACACACACACACAACACACACACACACACACACACACACACACACACACACACACACACACACACACACACACACACACCACACACACACACACACACACACACACACACACACACACACACACACACACACACACACACACACACACCACACACACACCACACACACACACACACACACACACACACACACACACACACACACACACACACACACACACACACACACACCACACACACACACACACACACACACACACACACACACACACACACACACACAACACACACACACACACACACACACACACACACACACACACCACACACACACACACACACACACACACACACACACACACACACACACACACACACACACACACACACACACACACACACACACACACACACACACACACACACACACACACACACACACACACACACACACACACACACACACACACACACACACACACACACACTACAAACACAGCCAAGTAAACACCACCGGTTATGAGTTGACAATTTTTTCCGAGTAAAACTTTGAAGTCGTACGAAAAAAATAATAAAATAATAGGGAATGAAAAAAAAATATATATATAAATAGCTTTCCTCTTCTAGTTATTTATTTTAGTCCCTGTGAAATTATATAGAAAATGGAAAGTGTCTCATCACCCAGAGTCACAATAGAAAAAGACAAAATTATCAAAAAGTACCACAGAGAGAAGAAAGAAGGAATAGGAAGAAACAAGGGACGTAGAAAGAATAGAAGAGGGGAGTAGGGAGTAGCAGGAAGCAGTGTAGCGCAGTGTATGGAGAGAAGTGAAGGGAGGGAAAGGGAAGAGAAGAGAAAGGAAGGGAAGGGAAGGGAAGGGAGGGGAGGTAGAAGTGGAGACGGCGCTGGACACGCAACCCAATTTCAGAGACACAACCCCGAGGACTTTGTACATAAACTTTGCACTCTGGGATGTAAAGGCTGAGAGAGGGGAGTGTGGAGTGGCGGGGCAGGGTAGGGGGAGGGCGGGGCAT
>JAPQNM010000037.1:473035-485535 GCA_029783475.1 Metacarcinus magister | reverse complement strand
GAGAAAGGCAGGCAGGCAGGAAATGTGAGAGAATTTTGAGTACTGCGATGTTGGGAGAACACACATTCTCTCTCTCTCTCTCTCTCTCTCTCTCTCTCTCTCTCTCTCTCTCTCTCTCTCTCTCTCTCTCTCTCTCTCTCTCTCTCTCTCTCTCCAGGTGATCAAATAGCGTCCGATTTCCCTGTTTCTCCCATATTGCTCAAAATGTCGTATTCACTTTGCATATTAAAACAATCAGGTTGTTTTGAAACGCTTGTACATTCACTGTTTTCATTAGGAGTAAATTGATAAAAGGGACAATTGTTTTATTTTCATTACATTTTTACTTCGTTGTCATTGTATTGACAATATATATGAACGATTTTTTTTTTTTTTATATATTTCGAATAGATGTGTATGTATTTTTTTGTTTTATTTGTTGTTGTTATTTTAATCAATTAAGTTTGTATGTTGCCGTAAGGGAATAATTTTTCTTTTTATCTATGTGATGTATGAATATATATATATATATTTTTTTCATTATATAATATTTTATTTTTTATGATTTGCATATGCACACGATATGGGATTAAGTTTATATATTCATTCATCTATTGTTTTTCTTTTTCATATGATTTTGCTGTATTTTTCCCTTCAGTTGGTGTGTGTTTTTTTTTCCTTGTGGTTAATTTGTATAAAATATTACCTGTTATTGCTAATTATTCCTGTTGCATCATTTTCATATTTGTTCGTAATTTTTTCCTAATTTTTCGAGGCACCGCATTCCATTGATTATTAAATTTCCCTTCATTATTTCGCCTTCTCGTTATGACTTTTATTACATTGGCCCCTCAGCCCCACCGCTCTCTCTCTCTCTCTCTCTCTCTCTCTCTCTCTCTCTCTCTCTCTCTCTCTCTCTCTCTCTCTCTCTCTCATCTCTCGCTCTCTCTCATCGTGCTCGATCTATAGAGTGTAGAGTGAGAGTAAATAGAGAGAGAGAGAGAGAGAGTAGAGAGTCAAGCTGAAGACAGGACAGAGAAACAGAACCCAATAAATAGACAGACAGACAGACAGACAGACAGACAGACAGACAGACAGACAAAGGCAGACAGACAGACAGACTGGAAGAGAACGATGCATTAAGTAAGGGAGAAGGACAGAATGAATACGAACGAAAAGAGACGAAAAACAATGAAACGGTAATATGTCTTACCCTATAAGAGCTGTAACGAACGAGAGTTTCCCAGAAGCCATTACTCGACTGGGAACACGTGGAGAGAGAGAGAGAGAGAGAGAGAGAGAGAGAGAGAGAGAGAGAGAGAGAGAGAGAGAGAGAGAGAGAGAGAGAGAGAGAGAGAGAGAGAGAGAGAGAGAATGCCCATATACATCACACTTATTATCTCAAAACCACTCATATCACTTATTATTGTCTATTTCCTCTATTCTCTTTCTTTATTTATATATTTCCCAACATCTTCAAGTCTGTGGTCGTTGGGTGGAAAAGGAAGAGGGAAGGGAGATGGAAGAGAGGAGAAGGAGAGACACGGAAAGAGATTCAGACTGATGATGATGAAACGGGGGAAGGGAAAGGTAGGGAAAGAGGGGAGTGGAAGAGGGATGAGAGGGAAACAAGGTGAGGGTAATGTTGAGGAGATGGAAGAGGGGAGGATAAGGAAGAGGAAAGAGGGAAGAGGGAAGGAGAGGAATAGGTAAGGGTTGGTGTGATAATGAGAGGGAAGAACGAGAGGGGGAAGGAAAAGGGATAGGAGGAATATGGAAAATAGCTGAGGAGGGAAAAGGAAGAGGAAAAGACAGTTTTGGAAGAGGGGAAAAAAGTTTAGAGTGAACAGGAAGGAAATAATGAAGTAGAAAAGGAGGGAAATCTGTGAGTTGGAGCCTGAGAGAGAGAGAGAGAGAGAGAGAGAGAGAGAGAGAGAGAGAGAGAGAGAGAGAGAGAGAGAGAGAGAGAGAGAGAGAGAGAGACTTTAGGCAACACGGCATAGTGAGAGAGAATGAATTTAAAAAGTGGAGCAGTGTAAGGAGGGAAATGACGAGTGTGGATGGAAGGGGAGAGGAATAAAGAGAGAGAGAGAGAGAGAGAGAGAGAGAGAGAGAGAGAGAGAGAGAGAGAGAGTGAAAGAGAAGGTTCAATAGAGTGGAAAACAGACGAAGATTTAGAATACAGGAAACAGAGAAAACATTAAAAAAAAGACTGATAGATAGAAAGTAGAATGAAAAGGAAATTCGAAAGAAAAGAAAAGGAAGGAAGGAGAGTGCAAAGGAAGTCACACATTGAATGAAGATAAAAGGGAAACTGATAGAAAGGAGAATGAAAAGGAGAGAAGGTATAGAAGACAGACAGAGTAGTGAGAGGAGAGGCAAAGGCGTGGGGCTGGCTTGGGCTAGGTTGGACTGGGTTGGGCTAGGTGGGGCTGGCTTGGGCTGGGTTGGTGTCCTTGGCTAGAAAGTCCTCCAGAATAGTCCATCATATTTTCATGGGTCTTGTGACGGCCGGAGATTTGAGAGCAGAGATCCATCTTTGGTTTTTACGAGTGACGCGCAAGAGCTGGAGGCAGGAGGCAGCAGCAGCGGGTCTTGGCGGCAGTCCACACACACACACACACACACACAGACACAGACACAGACACAGACACAGACACAGACACAGACACCCAGACACAGACACAGACATAGACACCAGGACGTCAAATATCACAAAGGGAACATAATTTCACGTGAATATTAATGTGATTATCCAGTTTTTCCTCGCCAGTTCGATGCCTTCCCTGACAAGTCGTATTTACACACAGATATGCACGTTTGGTATTTTCAGCTGCACATTTAAGCATATTTTAGTATTTAGATATAAAAAAACAGCTTTGTATCCGTGAAACGTTTATGTTAAGTGTGTTTAACGAAATAGTTCTCCCCCTCCTCCGCTTCCGCCTCCGCCTCCGTTTCCTCCTCCTCCTCCTCCTCCTCCTCCTCCTCCTCCTCCTCCTCCTCCTCCTCGTAGTGATGAACCGTATGTGACTTTCTGTAATAATTGTCGCCTCCAACTAATGGTATTTGTGTGACTTAATGAATTTATCGCATTGGTAATTGTATACAAATTAATGAAGGTGGAACATTAGCGTCCCAGCCTCCCTTTCCTAATGCAATTTGCTACGTACTTTTTCATGCTATTACTACGTTTTTCTTTCTCACCTTATTCACGGCACATTTTCTCATTTGTATACTTTTTTAAATATCTTTACTCGTCATTTTTTACTTTTTTTTTCCCAGCGTATTTTCACCTTATAATTTTCCACGACACTTTTCTTTTTTCATACTGTATTTGTCTTTCCTTTTTTTTCCCCTCTTCCGTGTCCCCTCTCCTTACGTCCGTCCCCTCATCCCACCTCGTCTACTTTTCGCCTCTCTTAATAGTTATCATTGGGCGAATGTTCCTCTTACGACTTTCTTTATTTCACTGTTCTTTTGCGCTGCACCTTCCACCTTTTTGCCTCCCTCTGTTTAACCGTTTGCGTCAGTGCATTGTCATTGTCATTGTCATTGTTCATTGTCATTGTTCTTTAGTACGAGGGAGACAAGTGTACCTAACAGACACAGACAGACAGACAGACACACAGGCAAGCAAACAGACAAGGATTTGAGGCAGACTTTTTAGCGATGAATGCTTATGAAACACAAATATAAGTTTTTAAAAATTTGAAAACTACGACTGTTTGCCAAATGTGTTACAAGTTGAACCCGAGGCGTGGAATGAAGTGTTGCATCGTTATCGCGACACCAGTAACTTTTATCTGCCTGCCTGAGAGAGAGAGAGAGAGAGAGAGAGAGAGAGAGAGAGAGAGAGAGAGAGAGAGAGAGAGAGAGAGAGAGAGAGAGAGAGAGAGAGTGTTAGTTTAGTAATTAACCCACAAGATCGATATAATAACTTTAATTAATGGTAAGAGTCACTATCAGCAAACTTACCTAGACATCTTAAGAAGGGTTCAATGTGGTTCTCGATACTGTGTCAGCGCAAGGCAATCTGAGGATGGTCAGGGATTCCATAAATGCGCAATATCCTCCTTCAGATTGGGCTGCGCTTCATCTGTTGCATCTCATTTATTAATACATTCCCATCGTTTTTCTTGCGTTGGTCTCAATAAATGCAGGAAATTGGATAAGGTATATTTGGTTTAATTTTTTTATATGGATTAACGTGAATGGAGTTGTTTTCTTTATTATTATTATTATTATTATTATTATTATTATTATTATTATTACTACTATTATTATTTTCAAGTCTATTATCATTTTATTTTCGTATTACAACTATCTAAAAAAAAATCTTATATAGGTTCTAATTTTACTGTAGCAATAAAAATAATAATAATTTAAAACAACAAAAGTGAATATATGAATTAAAAAAAAACTCGTGCGTGTATTTTTTTTTTTAATCTACTAATTATAACATTTTAACATAATTTTTCAAGTTTCACATAACTAACCTTCCTTCCTTCCATTTCCTTCTCGTCCTACCTCTTCCTTCCTCTCTCTCTCTCTCTCTCTCTTTTTATTTCCTCTCTCTCTCTCTCTCTCTCTCTCTCTCTCTCTCTCTCTCTCCTCTCTCTCTCTCTCTCTCTCTCTCTCTCTCTCTCTCTCTCTCTCTCTCTCTCTCTCTCTCTCTCTCTCTCTCTCTCTCTCTCTCTCTCTCTCTCTCTCTCTCCTTTTTTATTCTCCCTTCATACCACACATTTCTCTCATCCCTTTTCTCTTTGTATCTCTCTCTCTCTCTCTCTCTCTCTCTCTCTCTCTCTCTCTCTCTCTCTCTCTCTCTCTCTCTCTCTCTCTCTCTCTCTCTCTCTCTCTCTCTCTCTCTCTCTCTCTCTCTCTCTCTCTCTCTCTCTTTTATTTTTCCTTCCTTCATATCCTTCTCCTTTAGCGCCTTTCCTCTCTTCTCCCTTCTCCTCCCTTTTCCTCCCCCATTCCATTCCTTCCATTCTTTTCCTTTCCCTTATATTTAATTCTAAACCCTCCCCTTGCACCTCTGTCTCTCTCTATACATCTTCTATAGCCCCATATACTCTCTCTCTCTCTCTCTCTCTCTCTCTCTCTCTCTCTCTCTCTCTCTCTCTCTCTCTCTCTCTCTCTCTCTCTCTCTCTCTCTCTCTCTCTCGCACAAAGGGCAAGACTAGTAAGAGTGAGAGAATCTAAAGAGACCATTATTTCCGGCGGTCCTTGTGCCCTCTTCATTATATTAGGTCTGTAAGGGTAATCAAAACTCCCCTCTCCCATCCCTCTCACTTTCTCCCCTCTCACTCTCTCTCTCCCCTCGTACTCTCTCTCCCCTCTCCCTCTCTCCAGTATCCCTCCATTTACCCCTATAACCATCTAACTTCCCTCCCTCCTTCCCTCTCTTACTCTCTTTCTATCTTTACATCTTTTTTTTTTTCTCTTTCTTTCTTTCTTTCTCCCTTTCTCCATCCATGTATTTTGTCTAACTTCCTGACCCCCTTTACTTCCCTCCCTCCCCTCCCTTCCCTCTCTCCTTCCCTCCTTTCCCTCCTCCCTCCATCTCTCTCTTTATCTCTTTTCCTCCTCCATTTGCCTCGTGTTATCCTCTTCCTCCTCCTCCCATCACCTCGTTTTCTCCTCACCTGTAGCTCTTACCTGGTGTCTGTTTGTTTGTTTTTTGGCTTGTTTGCTTCTGCTTGTTTATGTATGTATGTACGTGTGTGTGTGTATGTATGTGTGTGTGGTGGAAGATGGTTTGTGATTTTTTTTTGTTTTTTTTGTGACGCGTTTGGTATACATTTTTTTTTCTTTATCCAATTTTCCCCCTCTCATTTTGGTTTCGTTAAGTGGTTCTCTCCTTCGTCAGTAGTTCGTAGAGAGGCGTTGTTACTACGTCATTCCTTTCCCTCCTACGTAAAGCAAAGAATCCGTAAAGAGAGAAGATTCGTAGTAAAGTTGCGAGAGAGCTGAATTTAGAACAACGATTGGGATTCTTCCTTTCCAAGACTTACGAGGTCGTCTTTCTCGCCCTGCAAAACGCCCTTACACATGACCATCACCTCCCCTTCCTCCCTGCCCTTCACTCCCATTCCCTTCCCTTCCCTTTGCATTGGTATCCCCTTAACTCCTACTACTACCCCTTTACTATTCCTCTTCCCCTTCCTTCTTCCCCAGTCTGACCCCTGCAACTCTTTCTGGTCCCTCCTATCCCCTCCTCTCTCCCCCGCCTCGCATCGATTCCCCTTAGACTCGCCTCTGTGGCTTCTTTCTCTTGATCGGAGGGAATGTAGAAGGGATGCATTGTCCCATCACAGGAGAGAGCCAGTGGATGTGTCGAGAGCTTCTTTCTGCCTCACCAATTCCAGACTTGTTCCTTGACCTTCGTGTGTGTGTGTGTGTGTGTGTGCGTGTGTGTGTCTAGTGGTTGTAGTAGAAGGGATTAAGCCTGTGTATATGTGGTTTTAATGGAGGTGGTAATGATGGCAATTAGGTCGTTTAAATCCTATAATTAAACTCGTTGATCCACCACCTGTAAGTAAAAATTAAAAAAAATATATATATAAAAGAAATAAGAAATCCTTCCTCCAATCCAAAAATCCAATAGGAAAACAGGAAACGGAACCCGATGCGAGAAGTTAAAAGAAAGCTTGTGTGTCAGGAAAGAGAGACGGGGTGGAATTTTCTCAGGATCCAAGGGTCAAGCTGACGAAAAGTTTAAAGGTTCCTGTTTGACATTGTTCTGCGGCGCCCTTGTGTCTGTGTCCCGCGGGCCTTCCAGTAGTCTGTGTCATGGGGGGTGGGGGGGAAGAGGGGGATGGGAGTAGGTGGGGGGGAGGCAGTCGTAGGTTAGATGGGGGAGGAGGAGGGAGGAGTGGATGTAAATTGGGTTTGGGTGTGTAGTGGGAAAAACGGGTGTGGAATGGTATAAATGGGTATGGATTGGGTACGACTGAGTGGCTGAAGTTAATATGGGTATGACTGGCCTAAAAAAAAACAGAAGAATCTATTTATAAAAGAATAGCAATTATCTATATTTTCATTATGATCACTTAATTCCACCTACTAATACTATTACTACTACTATTACTACAACAAATATCTTCAACACAGACACCTTACCTGTTGCTCCCATTACACTATAACCTACATTACTGACCTTGAAAGAGGGGAAAAGGGAAAAGGAAAAGAAAGGGAAAGGGGAAGGGAAAGTAGGGAGGAGAAGATTGCATACAAGGATTTCATCTCAGACCATTTATCGTCACGCCTTTAGACACTCTTACAATTATGAGACTTTAGATGGATGGACCCAATCTGTAGGAATGAGTCCTTCCCTGCTTTCTGCCTTTGTCTTCTTCCTGCTTGCTCGCTCTCACTCTCTTTCTTTCTCTTTCTCTCTCTGGATGACTGTGCAAGGACTGACTGCGTGAGGGAAAAAAAAGTTGGCTGGCTAGCTGGTGAGATGAATGTCTTGTTGAATCGTTAGCTGATTGTCTGTCTGAATGGCTAGATAGATTGGCGAGTGGGTGGAAGGGTGACTGCTTGTGTGTGTGTGTGTGTGTGTGTGTGTGTGTGTGTGTGTGTGTGTGTGTGTGTGTGTTTGTGTGTTTGGAAGTGATGTTGGTGAATTTTGTGATTGGTTTAGTGTCGTTTTGCTGTCACTGTTTGAATCACACACACACACACACACACACACACACACACACACACACACACACACACACACACACACACACACACATGCACAGTCGTTGACAAGTCTGGTGCCGCGTTTGCATGAGTGTGCGTACTTTTTTCATTCCGTTTTTCCTCTCTGTCAAGTTGAGTTGTGTGGCTGATTAGGAAGAGAATTTTGGCAGGCAGACTGATAAGATTAGTGTCAGAAATTTTGTCAGCTCCTCACTCAGTCAAACAGTCGGTCAGTCAGTCAGTCAGTGAGTCGTACCTAACATCTGTATGCATGTATGTGTGTGTGTGTGTGTGTGTGTGTGTGTGTGTGTGTGTGTAGAGAGAGAAAAAATATAAACACATACATGGAATTCCCTTACATACAGACAGACACTTGCACTAATTTGCTTTAAAGGGAGAGTCGAGCCGGCAGGTAAAGGGTTGAACAGGTAGTGAAAGGAAAGTGAAACGGGAGTAAATGAAAACTGAAACACGTGAGGAGAGGATCGTAATGTCAAGTGAAATGAAACTAGGTATGAAGAGGACAAGGAGGAGGAGGAGGAGGAGGAGGTGGAGGAGGAGGAGGAGGAGGAGGAGGAGGAGGAGGAGGAGGAGAGCGAGAGTATAGAGAGGCAATGAGAGTTGAGTGTTGAAGACAAAGGAGGAGAAAAAATGAAAGGGTTAGTGTGTGTGTGTGTGTGTGTGTGTGTGTGTGTGTGTGTGTGTGTGTGTGTGTGTGTGTGTGTGTGTGTGTGTGTGTGTGTGTGTGTGTGTGTGTATGTATGTGTGAAGTGGTGTGTGCTGCTAAAAGGTTAAATGAGACAGTGAAGTTACGGGTGAAGCTTCTGTGATGGTTGGAAAGAAGGAAATGTTCTGAAAAATAGAGGTAAAAATATATTGCTTCCTCCTTATAACTGTCTGCTTTGAGGACGTGTTACACTCTCTCATAGACGGAAGAAACACTCGCTGCCTTTGAACCAATGAGTCTCTTTCATTATTTTCTTCTGTCGTTTATATTTTCCTCTCTTCCTTTTTTTTTATTTCCTTCTCTCTCACACGTTGAGTATTTTGTCTTTTTTTTTTTTGCTCTCGCTCTCTTTCTCGTATTCCCTCTCTCTCTCTTTAAAGTGAGTGGCGGGGAGTTGTAATTAGTTTTTTCTTCTTTTCTTACCTGTTTGTGTTGCTTAATTTCGAGTTAAAACAACCTTCTTGTTTCTTTTTGTTTCTCTTTTTTATATGATACGAAAGGTAGATTTTTTAATTTATTTTATCCTGCATCAGTTTTATTTGCTTTGTCTTCATTCAAACTTACTATATTTTTATTTCCATTTTTTTTTCTTCTTATTCGCTTGCCTTCCTTCCATTAATTTGTTTTTCATTCATCTCTTCGTTTAGTCTCTCCCTTTTATCTTGTGTTCTTTCTCTCCTCAAACCCATCCTTGCTCCCTCTTTCTTTACCTTTCTCTTTCTCCTTCTCCTCGAACTCTCGTCTCACTCTGTCTCTCTATCCATCCTCTTCAAATTTACATTCTCCTCACTCGCGCTCTCTCTTTCAACTTTGTCCTTCTCTGTTCTTATTTTTACGAGTGTCTGTGTGTTCAGTTCTCAGTAGAAAATTCGCTTACACTTTCTTATTTCAACAGTGTACCCTCTCAAGATTTATTTCCTTAACATTTTCTTCCAATACTCCATGAAGGATTGATGGGAATTGAACGTAATGTTGATGAAGATGTGTCAGAATGTTAAGTTTCATCCTCCTGTCTTTTAGAATCGAATGTCTGTATTCCTTTTCTTGTATTTTGGTTTCATAGATAGAGAGGGAAAAAAGACAGCTTGACAGATATACAAACATAGATGTATACTTAATTCACTCTGTTGTCGCCATCTCTTCACTGTGTATGCATATTAGCTATTAACATATTCATTATTTGTTCATTAGTGTGTGTGTGTGTGTGTGTGTGTGTGTGTGTGTGTGTGTGTGTGTGTGTGTGTGTGTGTGTGTGTGTGTGTGTGTGTGTGTGTGTTTGGTTGTGTGCTTGTTTGTGTGCTTGTTGAGCCTAGAAGTTTAAACGTTGACAATGAATTTACGACTCTCTCTCTCTCTCTCTCTCTCTCTCTCTCTCTCTCTCTCTCTCTCTCTCTCTCTCTCTCTCTCTCTCTTTCTCTTTCTCTTTCTCTCCCTCCCCGTTTGCTCTCATTCCTTGTCTTTTCTTCCTCTCCATTCCATTCCCTATTACTTCCTTCCCTCCCATCCCCTCCTTTCCCCTCCTTCCCCCTTCCTTCTCTTTTTTTCTCCTCTTCCTTTCCACCATTGAACGCTGAGGAGTGGAGTGGAGTAAGTGGAAGAGGAGTTGTGAGGAAGAAGAGATAGAATGAAGGAATTGGAATAAAAAAAAAAAAATGAAGAAAGAATGGGAGAGAATGTCATAAAGTAAAAGAAATCTGAAGAATGCAAAAAAAATAAAAAGTTGAATATTGCACCAAGAAATAATAATTAAAAAATACTATATTAAAAAAAGGATATGAACTTGGAAAAAAAAACGAAGACGAATGAAATAGAAAAAAAAATTGATGTTGAGGAATATATAAACACAAAAAAAATCGGATGAGGAAAGAGTAGAGGTAGGAAAAGGATGAGTAAAGTGAAGAGAAAGAAAAGGAGGAGGAAGAGGAAAAGGAGGAGGAGGAGGAGGATAGGGAAAGAAAAGAGGAAGAAGAGGGAGGTAAATCTCAGCTTTGAAACACCTCGGGGCCGCCACACACGCGTTCCAATCACAAAGGAATTTACGAACTTGAAAAAAAAACCAATGGGCAACTTAAGAGAGGAAAAAGTTTTAATAATACTCCGATTAATATTCCCCTCAGTTCCCCTCTCCTCCTCCTCCTCCTCCTCCTCCTCCTCCTCCTCCTCCTCCTCCTCCTCCTCTTCCTATCTCTATTTTTCTCTCTCTCTCTTTCTCTCTTTCTCTCTCATTCTTGCAACTAATCTCATGCTCCTTCAACGTATTTTTTTTCCCTTTTCTCATTTATTTCCTCACTTTCACTCATCCTGCTTCCCCTCGCTTCCCCTCACCCATCTTTCCCCTTTACACTTCCCCTTCCTTCCTGCCTCAACCCTTTCCCGCTTCCTCGCGTCCTTGCTATTGTAATTTATGCTTTATTTATGTTTTTTTTTTTTGTTATTTCTATGGATGACTTGTATTTTTATTTTATTATTTTGGTTTTCTTCTCAATGTCTTGTCTATAATTTTTACGTTTTTTATATATTTTTTATTTATTTATTTATTTTTTTGGTTTAAATTACTACTTAGTACACTTATTTATTTATTGATTTTATTTTATTTTATTTATATTTATTTTCATTTATTTAGTGTTCGTCTCCATCCTTCTATTAGCTTTCTCTGGTCGTTCCATCCAAGAACTTAAACTGAATTTGCTACACATAAATTGCTATTAAATATTTACCTTTTAATTAATTCTCAACAAGCACGAAGGAGCATTTTGAGACCTTCACTTTTTCTCTTCTTCTTTTCTCTTCTTTTTCCTCGTTCAGTGGTCACCAAGAACGTTATTTTATCTTCCTTTTATTACAATTACATACATTTTTAATCTTTTTTCTCATTTTACTCGTTATCTCTAGAGTGAAGTAAAAGCAAAATAATGTAACGAGAGGAAAACATGCCATGGAAAAAGAGGAAGAGGAGGAGGAGGAGGAGGAAAAAAATAAGAAAATTAAGGTGCATCAGAGTAAAGAAAAATTAGGTGGAATGGTTGAGGAAGTAAAGAAGTGGATAGTGAATTGAATGAAAGAGGAATGGAAGTGGAGATTGAAGATAAAGGGAGGAGGAGGAGGAGGAGGAGGAGGAGGAGGAGGAGGAGGAGGAGGAGGAAGAGGAAGAGGAAGAGGAAGAGGAAGAGGATTACATAGGATTACATTAGATAACTAAGCAACAATATCTATCTTATTATAAAAAAAAACTATTGAACAGGAGGAGGAGGAGGAGGAGGATGGAAAAATATACTAGAAAATACATCTTAATAGTGAAAAGAAATAGATATCTAAATAGAACAGAAAGATGAAGAAAGTGACATGTATAACACAAATAATAAAGATAATATAATTGGTATAAGACATAAAGCGAAATACTTGAAGAGAGTAGAGACGAAGGAAAGTGTGGAGGAGGAGGAGGAGGAGGAGGAGGAGGAGGAGGAGGAGGAGGAGGAGGAGGAGGAGGAGGAGGAGGAGGAGGAGGAGGAGGAGGAGGAGGAGGAGGAGGAGGAGGAGGAGGAGGAGGAGGAGGAGGAGGAGGAGGAGGAGGAGGAGGAGGAGGAGGAGGAGGAGGAGGAGGAGGAGGAGGAGGAGGAGGAGGAGGAGGAGGAGGAGGAAGAGGAAGAGGAGGAGGAGGAGGAGGAGAGTGTGGAGAAGAGAAGTGGAAATGCATTAGAGGGTTGGAGGGGAACAAAGTGGATGGAAACACAACACTTCAGTAGGTGAGGGGAAAAGATAAGGGAAATTCAGACGATGTTTAGCGACGAGATTTCAGTTGCATGTGTGAATTGCTTTAGAAAGTTAATGTTGAAAGTGGAATGAGTGGTTTTTTTAAAGCTGAGAATATAATTGCGATTTTACTTATGCTAGTGTATGTGATTTTACTTTCAGCATAATTAATTCAACAACTAAAGCTGATATTGTTTTCACACACACACACACACACACACACACACACACACACACACACACACACACACACACACACACACACACACACACACACACACACACACACACACACGAGATACAGAGATAGAGAAAGAGAAAGGGAGAGAGCTCACTTCTCACACTTGTAACA
>JAPQNM010000037.1:460535-468035 GCA_029783475.1 Metacarcinus magister | reverse complement strand
CACAATACACACACACAATATACACACACACACACACACACACAACACATATATTAACTCCCAACCAAAATGAAAAAAAAAAACCTACCTTCCATGCCTGCAGTTAATTCCTTACATGCATTTAAACTCCATTAATGTCTATTATTCGAGTCTCCGGGGCTTCTAAGTGGCCAAATTACGCTGAACAAACACCCGAGAAGTGAGGAAAACAGGGAAGCGACTAGGAGAGGACTGCAAATTATTCCTGGAGGGGGAGGACAAGAGAACAGGAGGCGTGACTTCTAGGGCGAAACAGAGGCATCCTTTGAGAGCAGTGTTTTGAGGGTCACAGGAGGAGGAGGAGGAGGGGTGAGGGAGACTCGATAGGGTGAAACTGAGGAGAGAAATGGCTGCTGGGGAAGAGAGCATGAAAGAGAGAGAGAGAGAGAGAGAGAGAGAGAGAGAGAGAGAGAGAGAGAGAGAGAGAGAGAGAGAGAGAGAGAGAGAGAGAGAGAGAGAGAGAGAGAGAGAGAGAGAATCGTATTTTGGAGAAAGGATCCCAGAGGAGATAGTTCATACAGTAGACAGGGAGAGATAAGGGAGAGACGGGATGCTGGCCTGACAGGACGAGATGAGAGGCTTTGATACCTCTGCTGGGGGGGTGAGGAAAGAGGAGGCAGAGAAGGAAGAGGAGGAGGAGGAGAAGGAAGAGGAGAAAAATGAAAGGGAAGGTGAAGTGAAGAGAAATATAGAGTAAGAGAAGGAGTAAATCATGAAGAAAATAAGGTATAGATGAATGTAAGAGAGAGAGAGAGAGAGAGAGAGAGAGAGAGAGAGAGAGAGAGAGAGAGAGAGAGAGAGAGAGAGAGAGAGAGAGAGAGAGAGAGAGAGAGAGAGAGAGCACAACTTTGACATTTCAAGCCTGACTCGAACCTGTCTTTAAAGTTATTGGTGGAGCTTGAAGACTATTTAGCTATGCGTCTTGTGTAACTATTATTATTATTATTATTATTATTATTATTATTATTATTATTATTATTATTATTATTATTATTATTATTATTATTATTATTATTATTATTACTATAGACATACATACATACATACAGACAGGAAGAGATAGGAATAGCTCTGCTCATGGAATTTATCGCTAAAATATTTATCATTATATTATTTTCTCTTGTGCTTTTGTTTATTCACACTTTATTGTTGAATTAATTATCATATTTAGGCAATGTTCTTGTTTCCTTTTATTTTTCCCTTCCATTTCCTGTATAATTATCTCCACAATATTAGATAGAACTGGAAGATTACGTTTTCATTTCGTATTTGCTTTTATTTTTCCTTTATCTTATTTTCAAATTTAACATTCAGTTTTTTGGTTTGAATTCCAAATTACATCTTGTCTTTTGTCATTTTTTCCCTTTACTGTTTTCTCGCATTGTTCTATTTTCTCTCTTATCTCCCCTTTTCTCCTCTTTTTAACCCTCTTGCTTCGCTTGAGTGGCTTACCTTTTTCATCTCCTCTTCTTCCCTGGCCTTCAAATTGTGTTCAAACCTTCATTTTATATAATGTTCTCCCCTCTTTCTTTATTTATCTTTAATCTCCTTTTTCCAATTCACTCAACGCTGTTTTCTTTTTAGTTTATTTACGTTGTCGTTTTTATCTTCCCTTTTTTCCTTCCATCTCTCGTTTATTTTAATTGTTTGCTGTTCACTATTCTTTTTTTTTATTTTCTTTGTCTTGCTTTCCTCTTCTTTTCTCTTCCCTTATATTATCTTCCCTTGCTTTTTTGTCATATCTTTCTTCTCTCTTTCCCATATCTCCTCTCTCCATTTTCCTTGAGCTGTCAGAAGAGGAGAAAGAGGAGGTGAAGGAGGGAATAAAAAAGGAACAGGATGGAAAGAATCGATAAAGTGGTGAATGGGAGAAAGCAGAGGAAGTCAAGGAAGGAAGATGAGAGATGAAGGAAGACTTGATTGGAGGGGGATAAAAAAGAGAATATTCAGAATTCATGAAAGGAAAAATGTAGAAAATAATGATATAAAATAAATAACGTTAATATTAACATTTACAGAATTTAAATAAAATCGACAAAGATAAAAAAAACAAGACAATATTAACATTAAATAAACACTTAGACATAATTCAGACATAGCAGTTCTCAGTCATAATGAAAACACTAATTCTTCATATAAAAAGAAAAAAAAGAATAAAACAAAAGACTAACGCATTGCAACTCTACACTCCACTAGTACGGCACATTAACCATACATTGTGAGACTCAATATTCCTGAGAGTACTGATTATACATACCCTCGATTACTAAAATGATAATTCTAACCACAGTCGAACATACATATACTTTTTTTCCCCCATAAGCCCATTGGCACCCTAAATCAAAATGAAAGGTAGAAAGAAAAGAGTTCAGTAATTAATTTCCAATGGGCTTCCGGTCCTCCCCTTTGAAGACTCGAATCCTTTTATTTCCCGCCAGAATGAGAGAAAGAGAGAGGAGTGCAACAAAATCATTAATTTCACTTTGGTTTCCTTTTTATTGCATTGTGATTAAAGGAAGAGGAATAGATCGAGTACTGTAGGTTAGGATTTAGTTTTGCTCCCATGCATGTCTACTTTCTTCTTATTTGTCTATCTATTGAGAGAGAGAGAGAGAGAGAGAGAGAGAGAGAGAGAGAGAGAGAGAGAGAGAGAGAGAGAGAGAGAGAGAGAGAGAGAGAGTAAAAAGAAAAATTCCCTTTTGCCTTGTTGAAAGTTGTTGACAAGACGCTGAGATTACTGCCGCTTTCACCTCCTACTCTTCTTCCTCCTCTTCCTCTTCTTGTTCATCCTCTTCCTCCTCCTCCTCCTCCTCCTCCTCCTCCTCCTCCTCCTCCTCCTCCTCCTCCTCCTCCTCCTCCTCTTCCTCCTCCTCCTCCTTCTCCGACTATTTTTTTTCTTCAGTGTATGCGAAGTGTAGAAGGCAGCTGTAAATGGTCTTGTCAGTGTGTGTGTGTGTGTGTGTGTGTGTGTGTGTGTATGTGTGTGTGTGCGTGTGTCTGTGTCTGTCTGTCTGTACCCAAAGCTTAGAATAACAACAGACAGTCATGAAGCTAATTTCGCCAGGACCCACCATATATAATTTTCGGGACTACGCTTTCCTATACACTTTTAGAAATGCAATCACTACGATCTATACCCAAAAAAAATAAATAAAGTTGAAAAAAGGTGGAAAATTCTATACATGAGTGAAAATCGGGCGATGCTTGTACCATACGGGATTTGCTTGTTATTGAATAGATCGAGCTGTTTTCAGTGGCGCACCAGCTTATTAAGTAGGATTACTGTGTGTTTGGGTGGCATTACGGGCAGCATGTGTAGTGTGCGTGTGATGATGTGTGTCTGGGGGCCGCTTGATGTGCTAGGCGGCGTGTATGTGTCCCCGTGTGCGTGTGTGTATGTGTTTGGGATCTGTTTACCCCTCGTCTCGTAGCCTGGGTATCGTTTGCACTGCGAGGGAAAAGTCTGTTATCGTACGTTGCAAATAAATTCATGTACGTTTCGTTTCTCGTCATTCAACATATGGTTTTCGTTTTCCGTAAGTGGTAGAGGTGGGCATGGATAAAATTGTTGTGTTTATTTATATATTCACTCTCATTCTCTCTCTCTCTTTTTTTTTTATATAGTTTAGTTTAGTTCACCCCCCATTTAATACGAGCGATATTTTACGGTACAGCGGTGAAGGGCGACCAGCTGGAAACACACGTGCACTGAATTTATACCGAAATTTGATGAGAAATTGCCTGCCGCTGATGTTTGAAACGCGTTACCTACACGTCAAAAAAATAAATCATGCTTGCCCAGAAAAAAAAAAGAAAAAAGAGGGTGACATTACTGCTAATTAAAGGATATGAAAGACAGATGGATGTAAATAGAAAAAAAAAATAGAAAAAAAAATGACTAATTATTAGTGATGCATATAATGAAGGAAGATTAATGTTGCAAATCACCTAATTGGATATAATGTTTGATATCAATTCACAATGTCATGTGGATCACCTTTATTTTCTTTCCCACCTGATTCATGTTTTTTTTTTCCCTCTCTGCTCACCAATGAATTAGACAAACTTTTTAAATTATTACCTTGTTACCTGTTCTCTCTCTCTCTCTCTCTCTCTCTCTCTCTCTCTCTCTCTCTCTCTCTCTCTCTCTCTCTCTCTCTCTCTCTCTCTCTCTCTCTCTCTCTCTCTCTCTCTCTCTCTCTCTCGTTTCTACCCTCTGCATGTAGTTTTAATTATAGTGACCTAACAATCCTATCATTCTCTCCCTTCTATTTATTAACTTTCTTTTTAATTATGATTATGTATACGTAACTTTCCCTCATACCTATTACCTTGAATTTGACTTGTTTGAATTTAATTACCTATGTTACATTACCTTGGTTCCTTCCTAAAGTCAACTCCATAAAAAAAAAATATAGTTAAAAGATCTTAGAAAAGGTTAATAAATCAATGAAAGTTCGTAGGAAAGTCAGTAAAAGTTCCAGGAGAAAATAAGTCTAAGGCCAAAAATATGTAACAGATCAAAATATACGTACAACTTCGAAGGAAAAACACTAATAATAAGCTCGAAAAAATCAAAGTTTAAAAAAAAAAGTTACAAGCAGTCATTTATTTACATACATTTTTTTTTATTCAAACATTTATCCAAACACTGATAACAAACATTTACCTTACGTGTTTGTATCTCTTGCAAACACTCCACCAGGACAAACAAAAGCAAGTGTAGAGGGAAGAAAGAAAAACAGATGAAGATGAAGAAGGGGAAAACATTAAAAAAAGGGATGTATGTATGTATGGAAACTAAGATAGAGGTGTGTAAACGTGATGGTCTTAACAAAAAAGGGATGAAGATAAAGGAGTAAAAATAGAAGATGGTGATGAAGGGATAAAAATAATAAAGGAAGGAAGTGATGGGAACTAAGGTAAAGGTAGAGGAGTGATGGTCTGAAGTAACACGTGATAGGAGGAGGAAGAGGAAGAGGAGGAGGAGGAGGAGGAGGAAGAGGAGGAAGAGGAGGCACTGTATTAGCCAATCAGAAGAGTGCATGGATACGTGTGTTGGTTGTGTATTGATAATGAATGGCGATGATTTATTTGCACCGTTGAATAGGAGATGGATGTGTATGTGTTTATTGAGAGAGAGAGAGAGAGAGAGAGAGAGAGAGAGAGAGAGAGAGAGAGAGAGAGAGAGAGAGAGAGAGAGAGAGAGAGAGAGAGAGAGAGAGAGAGAATGACATGGTCCAAATTAGACAAACACAGACAGAGACAAAGAGGCTACGAAACAGACACAGAAAAAAAGATACTCATACCTAACACACACACACACACACACACACACACACACACACACACACACACACACACACACACACACACACACACACACACACGAGCAGTAGTAAATATCGCCCAATATACGCTAGACAAAAGCACTGAATAAAATTAATACCATACGGGTTAGTTAATTAAAAGATGCTGCTCTTCCCACACACACACACACACACACACACACACACACACACACACACACACACACACACACACACACACACACACACACACACACACACACATACACACAAAAAGTGGAAAATAGAATTCCCACCAATAATTCTAAATTCCTCAGCGCTAGTAGTAATCAAGCATCTGGTTCAGGTTCGTAAAAATTGGCGGAACGCAACGAAATTCCTCTCATACCGGGAGTCTAGCCTCAAAAATTTGGTGAGATCAATTAATGAGTAATTGAAGTCGAAGGCCGCTGCTTCTATCGCTGAATTATAACCTCCCTACGTAGCTAGTGAGAGAGAGAGAGAGAGAGAGAGAGAGAGAGAGAGAGAGAGAGAGAGAGAGAGAGAGAGAGAGAGAGAGAGAGAGAGATTTGGAATAAGAAGAGTAAAGTACAAAAAAGTTATATGAAAATGCTACTACAACTACTGCTACTACTACTACTAATAATAATAATAATAATAATAATAATAACAATAATAATAACAATACTAACACTAACAAAACGGGGGTGAGATGAAAGCCAACAGTGACAAGCCGCGCAGTAAGAGGCGAGGCGTGTAAGGAGGGAGGGCAGGAAATAAAGTTGGCAGCTTTTTGACGCCTCTCAGCGGGGAAGGCATTAGGGGAGGAATAAGATTTAGAGAACCAAGTGAAAGAATGCTGAGGCGCCACACTTTCCAGCGACCTGCCATTCACCACACTGCCTTCTTTTACCCACCCCATCACCTACTTCTCTCTCTCTCTTTCTCTTTCTCTCTTTTTCTCTATCATCAAATTTTGTCACCTACCTCTCTTTCTCTCTCCCCCTCTCATTTTTTTCTCTCTATATCATCAAATTTTGTATAAGTATTAATGTGTTTTTTTTTCACATAACCTTCTTTTACCCACCCCATCACCTATTTCTCTCGCTCTCTCTTGCTCTTTTTTTCTTTTTTTTCTCTGTATCATCAAATTTTGTATAAGTATTAATGTATTTTATCTCACACAGCTTCTTTTACCCACCCAATCACCTCTCTCTCTTTTTCTCTCGCTCTTTTTTTTCCCTCAGTCATCAAATTTTGTATAAGTACTAATGTGTTTTTCTCTCTCTTTATTGCAGGTGAGTACGCGTTTACCTGTCTCTTACCTGGATGGTTCGACTTGTGAGTATGTAAATATTATCATAGTTTCACCCTTTATTTCATTATGTTTGTGTGTGTATCCCTGTATGTTTCATTATAATTAAGTGAGACAACGTATAGGACAGACAGGGTGTGTATAGCCTTGTGTATGTGTGTATTTATTTCCCTTCACCTGTCACTTTCGTCTTGTGGGAAATAATGTCTAACGTGTCTGGTGGGTCAGAAAAATGTCTTCGTTGGGCTGTGTTCCCTTGTATAGATGTCTTTTTATGGCTTGAAGTGAGGGAAAAGCAGTATAAAGTTCGAGAGAGAGAGAGAGAGAGAGAGAAGAAGAGAGAGAGAGAGAGAGAGATAGAGAGAGAGAGAGAGAGAGAGAGAGAGAGAGAATTATGCCTTTGACTACTAGCATCACTAAGATTACAGCTTACCTACGCTTATGTTCTTGCTCTGTGGTTGTATAATAGTGAACAGGAGCCAGCCAGGTACACCATGACAAGGGTCTCATCGGTGCCATTATCAGTACTCTGGTCTTAGGCAGAACAAAGGACTATCACCTCACATGCATTAATATTCACCTTAGTTATCCGTGTATTATGTTGTAGTGTGTTTAGCTTGATGGATTTGTTATTTGTTGTTGATATATTTTTCTTTGTTTTTGTTTATTTTGTTTTTGTTGGTGTGGTTTCATTGTTCATAGGTTGTTTTTAATTTTTTTGTTTCGTTTTTTTCTTTTTTCCTTTTTTTTTGGCTTTTTTTTCATAGTTTTTTATCATGTATTTTTGGTGGTTTCGTTTTTTTGGGGTTTTGTTTTCTAGATGATTAAACTACAGCA
>JAPQNM010000037.1:440535-448035 GCA_029783475.1 Metacarcinus magister | reverse complement strand
GCGATGTTTTCACTTCCTGTTGAATTGAGGGTCAACAACGCCAAGGTAAACAAGGGGAATTCCGGCCTAATTACTAGAAAGGCGAACCTACCTGCCAGTTTACACGTGGAAATACACTGTTAAATGAATCAAAAGTCAAGATCATTTTATTTCGCTTAGAATTTGTGGAGAGAGGAAGATAATGTGATAAAGAACTTATAATTAGAGAGAGAGAGAGAGAGAGAGAGAGAGAGAGAGAGAGAGAGAGAGAGAGAGAGAGAGAGAGAGAGAGAGAGAGAGAGAGAGAGAGAGAGAGAGAGAGAGAGAGAGAGAAATGCTTAAGAGAAGGTCGACGTTTTTTGCTCTGTACTTGTTTTTGGTATGTTTGAACTGGTATGTCCCCCCCCTCTCCCCCTTCCCCCCTTCCCCCTTACCCCCTCCTCCCTCCTCCCTCCTCCCTTCCTCACCTGCTTAGCCCACTCCTCTCACCTGGTCTCAGCCCTCTCATTAACGGGTCCACCTTGGTGCTCGTCTGAAAAGAGGAGAGAAAGAAGGAAAAATATATAAAAGGATTAAAAAGGAGAAAAAAAAGAAGAGTGCACCTTTTGAAGTTTCCTTTTCTTTTTTTTTCCTCCTTCCTACTCATCACCACCGTCTTTTGCGTCGTTTTGCTCTTCTTTTTGTTGTTTCCTATGTAATTTTTTGTTCTCTTTTCCTCATCCTCTTCCTCCTCCTCTTCCTCCTCCTCCTCGTCTTCCTCTAACGCCACTTTCGCCTTCTTCCAAGCCTGCTCCTTTTATTTTTTCTTCTTGGCATCATTGTAGTCGTCATTTTCGTTTTCTTCCTCATCTTCTACATGTCTTTCTTCTCATTCGTATTCTTCTTGTTTTCTTATTATTACTATTCCTTCTTTTTATTCTCTCCCCCTTCGTGAATATCATCCTCGTTGTCCTCTTTGTCCTCCTTTTCCTCCTCCTCATCCATCCTACGTAGTTTCCCCTCCTCCCTAAATCCATTAACTTTCGATATAAATCCATTAACTCACCGTTTGTGGACGACACGAAAGTGGGAACAAGACCACTTAGAAAGAGACAGTGATACCATCCACAGCAGCTTCCAAGATTCACTCAAGATATCTCAGTGTTCAGACGAGTGATAGAAACCCTTCAATCTTGACCAGTGTACAATCATGCGCTCTGAAAATATGGAATAGTAAAGTATATAAATTCCTGCAGATTTGTAGTGAAGCAAGGAGAATATCTTTGTTTGTTTGCAAGGGTATTGAATAAGTGAAGATGCTCGTATTGTATTATGTGAAAGACTGTACAATAATTCTCTCGATTCCTTGCTATGTAATTCCTTGTTAAGACTCCCACTTGCAATCTGCTGTGCTATTCTAGTCCAAGAGGATGGAGAAATACATTGAATTTAGTGAAACCGTATAATGACATGCAACACAGATTCTAACTCTAAACACGAAGCCTTACGAGGAGGATTTGGATGTTCTTAATATTGTTTTTCTTGGGAAGTGAAGTATCAGATTAGGTTGTGGTTTAGGTAGTCAAGATTTTTAGTTAATTATATAATGTTGATCATACGATGTTGTTATTATTTTTTTTAACGTAGAATCAATGCAATAAATTAATTATATGTAGACCTAAACGAAGCACTGAACATTTAATTCTACCTTTTCTCTCTCTGTGTGGAATAATATTGTGATTTAGTGGAAGGAGTTAATGCATGGAAGGTAGTAAGGGCAAAAATAATCACTTAATTTATAAAGAAAAATAAATATTTGACATGAATATTTGCCAACCTGTAGGAGAAAATACAAGTCATCAACCAAGTATTACTCTATATATAACTCTTTTTTTTCATATTGTTCTTAATCTCATCACATCTCCACATGAGTGACATCCAACTCTGTATTTCTCGTCATATACTAAATTAAACAGTGAATGGATGGAACTCAGAATACATCCGAGTCTGCAGTGCTCAAACTCTTGTCTTTCTCTCATATGAAAAAGGTAATTATGTTCTTTTTAACAAATATTGTGCTGTTGTAAGCTTTCCGAGTGGGGTGAGAGGGAGGTGAGAAGGGAAGGCCAGTAGGTAGGTAGGTAGGCAGCCCTCTCATTCTTTCTGTCCTGCTTTCAAACTGTTCGTAAATGTATATAGAGCAAAGCAGTTTAGTAAGCAGGCGAACTAACAGGATTTCTGCTAATTTCGTATTTATTTTTCCTTTTCCCCCTTTCTCCCTCCTCCTCCTCCTCCTCCTCCTCCTCCTCCTCCTCCTCCTCCTCCTCCTCCTCCTCCTCCTCCTCCTCCTCCTCTTCTTCTTCTTCTTCTTCTCTTCTTCTTCTTCTTCTTCTTCTTCTTCTTCTTCTTTCTCTTTCTTCTTCTTCTTCTTCTTCTTCTTCTTCTTCTTCTTCTTCTTCTTCTTCTTCTTCTTCTTCTTCTTCTTCTTCTTCTTCTTCTTCTTCTTCTTCTTCTTCTTCTTCTTCTTCTTCTTCTTCTTCTTCTTCTTCTTCTTCTTCTTCTTCTTCTTCTTCCTTGCAATACCGTGGCAGACACCGGCGGTCCTACACCTGATATAGCGCTTGACAGCTTCTTCCTGCTCGTGAGAAGGATGCAATGCCAGGAGCCAATATTTAATTTCCTGCATTGGGGGCTCCTCTAGGCCCCAGCAACGTCCTCCTCCTCCTTCTTCTTCCTCTTCTTCCTCTTCCTTTCCTTCTTCTCCTCTTCTTGTTTATGTTTTTGTTCTTTTACTCTTCTATTCCTTCTACTACTACTTATTCGTCTTCTTCCTCTTTCTCTTTCCTTCCTCGTCTTCCCCTTCTTGTTTTCGTTCTTATCCTCCACTTCTTTTTCTACTACTTCTTCTTCTTCTTCTATTTCTTCTTCTTCTTCTTCTTCTTTTTCTTCTTCGGCCACAGCTTCAAAGACCACATCCCACCGCTTCCTGTGGTCGCGTCAAGAGGTGTTATTGCTGCCGCCGTGCTATTGGGGAGGAAAGGAGGAAGGCGGGAAGGACTGCGCCGCGGGGTAGCCTGGAAAGGGGGCGGGGGGAGGGGGGGAGGGAGGAAAGTTGTGCATCTGCCGTTGTGGTGATGTGTATTTTTTTTTTCTTTTGCAAAGTTATATAAAGTTGTTTTTTCGAGTTTGTGAAAGTTTTGGTTCCGTTCGTGTATGGTCGAAAGTATTATTGTATGCAAAGTTTATTTTTAACTTCTTTGGTTTATTGAACTTTTTTTCTCTTTTTTTATGATTATCACACTCTTATTATTAGCAAGTATACGCATTCTAAAGCATAATAATAATAATAGTAATGATAATAATAATAATAATAATGGTAATGATGATAATAATAGTAATAATATTTCAACTTAAGAAAAACAAACTTTCACTTTAGTCCTTCCCTTGCATGTAATAGCCATTCATCATGCATTTTTCATCTTCAAATCCAAATCCAGCCTGAGTTTTGCTCTCATAACACGGTGAAGTCGGCAGATGCACAAACTTCACCGGGGAGTTTGTGGAAAAAGTTGTGTGGAGTGTTGGCGGAGTAGCTGGAAGCCTCTTTGACGAGTGTCTGAACCATTTTTGCTGTCAGATATCTTCTCGGACTCTGTGGGTAAAAGACTTCATAGGACAGTGGGACATTTTGCTATTTTTTTCTCATTATTATCAGCTTTATGGGTATTTGTGTGTAGGTTGGTGTGTGGGTGGATGTGTTTGTGTGTGAGACGGTGTGTGTGTGTGTTGGTGATTGGTGTGAAGAAAGGAAAGGAAAGGAGAGGAAAAGAAGGAAAGGATAAGTGTTTTCGTAGATCGTATTTCCATTGCAGTCCTGATGTTTTTCCCTCCCTGACATCCCTCATTGTGTTGCACGTATAACTGTGTTGATCATGTCTTAAGAACAGATAGATAAAGAGAAAAAGAGAGAAAGAGAGTAGGAAAGGGAAAAACAAAAGGGAATACCAGATTGAAAAGATAACCTGGGAAAGCAATGGGATAAAACTGATGTGTGTAGAGAGTTGCTGGATAACACTTTTGTCCTTCACTTGATGCCCAATCCTACCTCTATGACGGCGGCGACGGACAGCTCCACAACGCTGCCGCTTCCCACCACAACACCGAGACAGTAAAAGTGAAGTGACGATGCTGGAAAGACCATTAACTCCTCTCCCTCGCTGGTAGTGTTAGCGTCCGCCTGGAAGTAACAGTGATGGTGTGTGTGTGTGTGTGTGTGTGTGTGTGTGTGTGTGTGTGTGTGTGTGTGTGTGTGTGTGTGTGTGTGTGTGTGTGTGTGTGTGTGTGTCAGGCTTTAATGGGTTTACGTGGCATCGCCGTTCTCATTCTCATCTTTGTGTTTTCTCTTCTTCTTCTTCTTCTCCTTTTCCTCCTTTTCCTCTTCATTCTCTTTCTGTTTCTCCTCCTTAACCTTTCTTTTTTGGGTTTTTGTTTCCTCGCTATATAATTTTCTCTCCTCCCTTTTTCTTTTCGTCCCAAGTATTTTTCCTCCGGTGACAAATTTCCCTTGTCTTCTTCACACTGCTTTTCACCTTCTACCTCCTGTTTCCTCCCTCCCTCCCTCCCTCCCTCCCTCCCTCCCTCCCTCCCTCTCCCTCCCTCTCTCTCCCTCTCTCGCTCCCTCCTTTCTATCTTCTTTCTTTCTCACTGTCAAGTTTTCCTTCAGTCTTGAGTACATCGGATTTTTCAGAGAGAGAGAGAGAGAGAGAGAGAGAGAGAGAGAGCGAGAGAGAGCGAGAGAGAGGGAGAGGGAGAGGGAGAGGGAGAGGGAGAGGGAGAGAGAGAGAGAGAGAGAGAGAGAGAGAGAGAGAGAGAGAGAGAGAGAGAGAGACACACACACACACACACACACACACACACACACACACACACACATTCTAGCTCCGTTATTCTCCTCTGTTGCTGGAATTGCCTGCATCTACGTGGGTGTAAATGTTTTCCTTGCCTCCCTCCACTGTTAGTCTTCCCTCTAGGCGCGTAGCTTCTTCCTCACCACCACCACCACCACCACCACCACCACCACCACCACCACCACCACCACCACCACCACCACTACCACCACCATCACCACCTGCCTCGCCCCCTGTGCATGTCAAAGTGAGGAAGACGACCTATAATAAGCACAGGTTGGCCTCCCTTCCTCCCCTCTTTCATTTATGGTCGTGATTCAGAATTCTCTCATTGGTGATATTCGAGGATTTTTATTTATTTATTTTTTGTATTTCATTGTATGTTTTGGTTTGTATTGTATGTTTTTTTGTATTTGATTTATTGTGTATTATGTATGCTTATTAGAGTGATTTTGTTCATATGTGTACAGATGGAGGGGTGTGAAAACGTACTTTTTGTTTATCATTTAAATTTGCATATATACTTTTTTTGTTTTTTAATACACACACACACACACACACACACACACACACACACACACACACACACACACACACACACACATACACATACACATACATCTACTCCATCACACATACACGCACGCACACATGCATAAAACACCACATCATCATTTCCACATGCACGCAAAAATAATGGGCAGCGTTCATCCACATGTTCCACTCTACTGGACAAATGACGCGCCTCTGTCACCTATATAACCAATCACAACCACAGGTAAAAATACAACCACATATATTAAACAAATCAACCACACAGACACACACACATACGTACACACACACACGTAAACTCAAACTCAATACCATATACAAAACACTCTTCATATAGCGGTTTTTGGCATCCCTTAGGCGCTGCTAATGCCATCTGGTGATTGAAAGTAGAGTTAAAGTCCCCTCCAGTACCATCTTGCGGGCGGGGGAGACACTAGCCGAAGGGAATCCAAGGTAGAGGCAATGGTTGTGTAAACTAACTCATCGCTGTGTCATTGGCCAGCTAGATGAACAGCTACGGTGGAGGTGTAGTGTAACGGGTGTGTGTTAAAGCTGAAATGTCCCCCGTCTCTCTCTCTCTCTCTCTCTCTCTCTCTCTCTCTCTCTCTCTCTCTCTCTCTCTCTCTCTCTCTCTCTCTCTCTCTCTCTCTCTCTCTCTCTCTCTTTATTCCTCTATATCCGTCTCTATTTGCCTATCCATCGCTTGGGTATGATATAAGGATAGAAACCCGCCAGGATACGACGCCCCACGTTCTCGATATAGCTATAAGCACCTCGTGTCGTAACGGAGATAGTGTAGCGCAGTGGAGTGGAGTGGAGGTCTCTGCACGCACGGGAGACGAGGACGAGGACGAGGAAGGGAAACTGGGCACAGAGGCAGAAGATGCGGCTTGTTGGCTGGTGGGTTGGTGTTTCCAGGCGAGGAGATGTGGACGACACGCTTGCTGGAAGGGGAGACGGGAGGAAGGAGGAAGGAGGAGGGTCTAGGAAGGCGGCCAGTGGGAGTGACAATACACGAGTGATGCTTTGTTGGAGATGAAAAGGGATGGAGATGCTGGCTGGCTGGGAGGGAATAGCAGTGTGTTGGGGGGAGGGGGGAGTGGATGGTGCAGCGTTGGGGAAGGGAGTGAGTAAGAGTATTGGTGTTCTGATGCTCGTGGTGATGGTGGTGATGGTGTGAGGATGAGGAAGGGAATGGTGATGGCGGGCTAGGTTAACAGGATGGTGAGGTGAGGATGCCCTAGAGCACCATAACACTGTGGTATGAAGAGTGTGTAACCATAATGACTTGGTGACGTGAATACAAAAGTGCTCAAAGGTAAAAATAGACTGTAAAACCCAAGCAAAATACCTTTCCAAAACAACATTATTTCCTACACACACGCACAGTACCGTCCCTCACCCATCCACACACATATACACACACACACACAGGAGGCCACGAAAGAGCAGTACACAGTCACATCAGCAGCACCAATAGTAGCATTAGTAGCATCCGGTCTTTGGCACGCTTTGGCCGCCCACTTCAGTCCTTACATCAGAACCAGCTGCCCGGCAAGGCTCAGCAACGTCCAGTCGCGGCGGAGGGGAGAGTGCTTAAGCCCGGCAGGTGCAACGGAGGCTTACAAATCATGCACGACGTACCCAAAATAGAGGCTTGCTGGACCCTGTGACGGCGTCGAAGTGGAAAGCGAAACATCAAGGGACTGAAGGGATGATGTTGACAAGCGAAACGAAGGGAATAGCGTGGAAAGGGAGGAAGAGGACAGGATACGGAGATGAGGTTGAAATGCGCGAATGCTTGAAAGGGAGGGAAAGGAATGAAGAGGAGGAGAAGGAGAAATAGATAGATAGATAAGAGATTTACACACAAGTTCAAGGTAGACGGAGGGAATGGAATTGAAGTGAAGTGAAGAGAATAGGCAGAAGTGCGAGGAAGGAGGAAGAGAGAGAACGATGTATGGTTCATGGAATCTGAACTGAGCGAATGCAACGATAGATGGACAAGGAGGCGAGAGGGAACCGAGAGATGCAATAGCAAGATAAATGTAGCGAAGTAGACGAAGGTGAAATGAAAGTG
>JAPQNM010000037.1:398035-438035 GCA_029783475.1 Metacarcinus magister | reverse complement strand
GTTCAAATGAAAACAAACAGTTATATATATATATATATATATATATATATATATATATATATATATATATATATATATATATATATATATATGCACGCCTCTTTCTCCTGGAAATATAAATCAAATGAGTATTTGATTGTATATAGAATAGTATTAATATATATAGTATACGTATCACTAGTGCCTTTATTATTATCATCATCATTATTACTACTACTACTACTTATACTACTATTACTATTATACTACTACTAATGCAACTATTACTACAACTACTACTACTACTACTACTACCATTATCCTTACCCCACGTAGCAATATCATCCTCACTATTATTATCACCACCATAACACAACCAAAACTTAATATTATGAGGAAAGGTGGAAGAGAGGTGCGGCAGCAGGTGTTGAGGGAGGGTGCGAGGAACAGCCTGAGGAGGAGGAGGAGGAGGAGAAGGAGCAGAAGGAGCAACAACAACAGCAACAGCACCGTCGCTTCTACAGACGAGGGCAATAAAGCTAAGTGCTGAGGAGAGGCGGTGATAATGACGCAGCTGTGTCGGCGGGATGGCGTGCCTGATTGTAATGTAATGCGACTCGTGTGCCGAAGGGGGGCGGAGGGGGGCAGTGGGGGGCAAAGGGGGGGCGGCGACAATGAGAGGAGTAGAGGGGGAGTGGGGACGATGTGGCAGTGTGGTGGAAAGGGGTGTAGATAGTAAGGGAAGGAGGTGAATGTGAGACTGGTGGGTGGAGGTGTAGGAGGGATGGGAGGGAGAGAGGGAGGGAGTGTGAAAGGGAATAAGGATTAGAGAGAGCTTTGTGTGAGTGAGGAGTGGAGTGGAGTGGAGGAGGAGAGGAGGAGGAGTGGCTGGTGGGGTTACCGGATGTCTTTTTGTTTCTTTCCAGGTGTTGAGACTGTTTGGTTTGGTTTTGTTTTGGTTTGGTTTCGTTTGTGTTTTGTTTGTTAATGAAGGAAGGAATGTGTGAAGGAATTTGTTTTGTTATTATAATCATTTCTTTTAACCTTGAAAGTGAATGATAAGTATTTTTTTTTTCTAGTATCATTTAGTGTTGTTTTGAAAAATATGATCTAGTCAACACCAGGTTATATAATGATAGTTGGAGGAGGAAGAGGAAGAGAACGAGAGGGAAAAAGGGGTAGCAGGAGGCAGATGAAGGACAGGAGGAGGAGGGGAAGGGGGAGGAGGAGGAGGAGGAGGGGGCGGCGTACATCCCTGGAGGAGGAGGCTGATGGTTGACGCCGAGCTGATGACACCCACCGAGGTAATCCTGATTAATGCTTTCCTTCTGTTGATGTAGCCGCCAATGTCTTAGGTGTGCGGCCATCAATCAAGGAAGGCGCAGGTGAAGGGAGCATTGCGTGGCGCCCTTAGAATAGAGTTTAGGAGATGCCTTTAGTAGTAGTAGTCTCTCTCTCTCTCTCTTTCTCTCTCTCTTGAGCTGCTGTTGCTGTACACTATTTCCCACGCCGTTTATGTGCGTTTTACGGGTTAACGTTCTCTTCTGTTGCGTTGAAATGAATGAATCTTCGTTGTTTGCTGTTTGATTTCCATTCGTTGGTTGTGTTTCGTTGCTTGTGTTTACTGGAGTGATCTGTATGTCTGTATGTCTGTTTGTCTGTGTGTCTGTGTTTGTTGTTTTATTAGTGCGTTGGAAAGGGGTCAATCCGGCTGTTTGTTTTTGTCAGTGTTTGTTCAGGTGAGTGATATCGCTTCGTTTAGTTGTTTTGTGCGTGTGTTGAACGGGGCAGTGAAGCTTTGTTTGCCTTGGGTTCCGTACGTGTGTTGAACGGAGTGATCTCGCCTTTAAATCAGGTGAAAGCGTCTATTGATTGGCTCTCACAGCGGGTCACAGAGTTGGTCGTGATTCCCAGCGTTATAAACTAGTCACGTTAATGGGAGATATATCGCAGTAGCCGCTCGTTTCCCTCGATTTAAGCACGTTGTCTGTTCCAATGAGGCTTCACGTGTTGTTTTCTCCCCTCTGCTTTGTTTATCCCGGGAAATATTGGAAAAAAAGTAATAGTAGTGATAGGTTTGATAACTGTACGATTTTTTTTTTTTTTTTTTCCTATGTACTTTTTGTTCTATATGTTTTTATGATAGCACTTAAGAGGTGTTGGATTTATTGGGTGTGTAAATTATAGTAGGTTAAAAATGTGTTATATATATAAAAGGATTGTAAGTTATGACACAGTAGAATAGATAGTAATCGGCATCAGAATGAATTTAAAGTTTTTTTTTCTCTCTCACCAAATAAAAGCGTTTTTGAAAATATTTCCTTAATTGGATTGACTAAACATCTGTGACAATTATCGGTTTTGTTCCCCTTTTTGGTAATTGTTGTTATTGTTATTGTCACTACTTTACTATTATTATTATAGTCTTTGTTGTTTTATCTTTTCATCATCTGTGGCGCCTCTCTTTTTTTCTCTCTCTATTCTCTTTTTTTAGTTTAGTTTCAAAGCCGTAAAAGATTCGGAATGACACAGTGAGTGAACCAATCGTAAAGTCGATACACTGAAGCACTCTGGGACTCGACACACTGAACCATTCCTTGAGTCAAGACAGCGAACCATTCCAAGAAGCTCGAGTCTGAAGCAAGTGAAGGGAAAGGAAAACACACTGAAGCATTCCTACACTCGGAAACTAGACTCAAATCAACACCACTTCATCTTCACTTCATCTTCACTTCAATTTCACTTCATTTTCACTTCATTTTCACTTTCACTTTCACTTCATTATCAGTTCACTTTCACTTCATTTTCACTTCACCTTCTTCACTTCACTTTCACATCATTTTCCCTTCACTTTCACTTCACTTTCACATCACTCACTTCATTTTCACTTCATCTTCACTTCATTTTCACTTTTACAGCTTCCTCCGCCTCCTCCCTACCTTTGAAAGCCTTGAGAGAGAGAGAGAGAGAGAGAGAGAGAGAGAGAGAGAGAGAGAGAGAGAGAGAGAGAGAGAGAGAGAGAGAGAGCCGCCTCAGCACGCCTCGCTGCACTCCGCGGGGATGACGCCGGCGGAGTCACGGCGCCCGTAATGGAGGTGTTACAGGCGCTTCTGGAAATATGGCCGCAACGGGACGGTACAGTTTATCCTTCTGGCTCGACGCGGCAAAAATTTCTGCCTCCCGCCGCGGATGTCAACCTTTGTTTATCCCGGGAGACGCGGAACATTTGGACCCATTTGCCGCAGGACAGCCTCGCGGATATAATTTCCAGCGGGTTTTACGCCGGCGATGTTTCAAGATTTTTCTCTCGTATTGCACAAGGAAAAGAAACAATGATGATGATGTTGAGGCCATGTATGCCTGTGTGTGTGTGTGTGTGTGTGTGTGTGTGTGTGTGTGTGTGTGTAAGGATGATAATGATAACTAAATGTAATCTATGTAATTCTTCACTACACGTACCATGCAAGAGTGGGGACAGATTTATTTATGTACCAATCCATCCACACACACACACACACACGCACACGCACACGCACACAAACACGAGTCGGTACCAGAGTGTAGGTAGGAACACGTACACTTGACCCACTGGTACGCCCACTGACACGCCCATTGTGCCGCGACGCCCACCAGGGAATGATGACCAGAGGGAAAACAAACGTAAAATAGTGTCTCTCGCTCTTTTTTTGTATAGTAATTGTACTCAAAGCCAATTATTTTTGCCGCTACCTCACTCCAGTAAATTAATCCTGCAGGTTCTGAAACTTTCCTTCATTTTTTCCCCCATTTTTTTCCCTTTTTTTCCCTTCTCATCGCCGATACGGTAGTAAAATGTATTGCCAACAGTTTGTGCATGTCTGTCTGTCTATCTGTCTGTCTATCTGTCTGTCTATCTGTCTGGCTGGTTCATTGTCTGTCCGTCTCTGTTGTGTGTGTTATATATACATTACCTGCATCGCTTTGTCTCTTATCTATCGGTGTGTGTGGGCGTGTGTGTGTGTGTGTGTGTGTGTGTGTGTGTGTGTGTGTGTGTGTGTGTGTGTGTATGTGTGTGGGTGTGTGTGTGTGTGTGGGTGTGTTTATGTCTATCTATCTGTCTGAATCTCTTTCCCTCTCTCTTTACATCTCAACGTGTGTGTGTGTGTGTGTGTATGTGTGAACGAAAAACAGAAAAAAAGAGAAAGAGAAAGAGAATGAGAGAGCGAGAGAGAGAGAATAGCAAGAGAAAAAAGAATCACCTCACTTGAACTCTTTTTAACTTGGGTTCCTGACGATAATTACCTCAGTGACGGGTTCTGACGGCGAGGCTGTCGAGGGAGAAGTCAGTTTCCACAAGACTAGCGCCGCCACTTCCGACTTTTTAGCAAACGTTGAGTGGCGATGCGGCCTTGTTCTTTCCTTCTTCCATTCCCTTAAGACCGAGGAACTAGAGCGCTTTGTGTAGTAGTAGTAGTAGGTGGAGGAGGAGGAGGAGGTGGAGGAGGAGGAGGAGGAGCAGGAGGTAAAGGGAGGGAAGGAGGTACAGTTGCGTGACTAGAGATAATAAGAACATTCTATAATAGTTGGGTTTAGCTACCTGTTAAACACTGACACTATAAGCAGTAAGAGGAGGAGGTAAAGGAGGAGGAGGAAGGCCAGTACTACCCGAGGGAGGAGTAGTTGTAGTAATAGTAATAGTAGTAATAGTAGGAGGAGGAGAAGGAACAATGGTAGCAGAAACAGAAGGAAGGAAGAAAAGGAATTAATAGAAAGAGATAGAAAGTGAAGATATATCAGTGAATAGTAGTAGTAGGAGGAGGAAGAGGAAGAGGAAGAGGAGGAGGAGTAGTGAATAAAGGAGTTTAAGAAAGTGAAGGAGTGAGAAAGAAGAAAAAAAGAATAAGAGATAAGTAGCAAAACAAATGGAGCGAAAGGAAGATTTTAAGATAGCAAACCCCTGTGTCAGGAGTTTTCGAGGCAAATGGTGAGAGGTTGAGTAGCCTCTTCCTCTATTCATCCTCATATCTCCCTGACTACCTCTACCAGCCTCTTATTCTTCCTATCCCCAGGCACCTACTCCATCTCTCTCTCTCTCTCTCTCTCTCTCTCTCTCTCTCTCTCTCTCTCTCTCTCTCTCTCTCTCTCTCTCTCTCTCTCTCTCTCTCTCTCTCTCTTTCCCTTTCCCTTTTCCCCCTTTACAGTGCCTTTAAAAGATCTCATAACATACGGTAGAAATGATTCCGTCGTGGCACTAATAGGCTTATACTTGGCACTGTGGGACCAAGCCAGGTGTGTGTATGAGGGAGTATAAGGGAGTATAAGGAAGGTTAGTAGATAGAGGGCGTGGAGGAAGGGGGGGAGGTATGGTAGAGAAAGAGGCGTGGTAAGTGTTAGTTAGATGTGTGACTAGATAAGGATAGGTTTATGTCTTTCTCTTTTTCTTTTTATTCTCTTTCTTTTGTGTCGTAGTGATAATATTTTTTTTCTTGTTTTATATTTTCTGTTATGTTGTCAGTGTATTTTATTTGTTTGTCTCATGTCTGTCACGCGTCAAAACATTTTCATTCATTGGTCTTAGTTGTGAATTTGTCTTCTTAGGAAATTGTTCGTTCCTTTTTGTTTTTCCTCATTATTTAAATTTGATCTTATTAGGTAGCTATCAATATTCTTATATCTCTCTGTTTTCATTATTTTTTGTGTATCATCCAGTTTCCCTCTCCGTCAGTGTGTCTGTCTGTGTCTACCTGTCTGTCTGTTTGCCTATCTCTCTGTCTGTATGTCTGTCTGTCTGTCTGTGTCTGTCTGTCTGTCTGTCTGTCTGTCTGTCTGTCTGTCTGTCTGTCGTTCCCTCCTGCAGGCTAGTCAATATTGCAAACACTGTAAACACTTGCTCATTTTCTCTCCAGCAATTTGCAACACGCCCGGTCCTCATCACCACTACCCCTTCCCTCCTCTCCTCTCCCTTCTCCCCCCATCCTTCCCTCCTTCCCTCCTCTCCTCCTTCCTTCTTCTCCCATCCTGTCTCTTTCCTCCCTCTTTCCTCTCCGTCTCCCTGCCTCTAATGTCTCCTTCTCTCTTCTCAACAACTTCCTCTTCTTGTATCTCTCCGTGTTCCTCTCTCTCCTCTTTTCACTGAGAGACTCTGATGCCTGGAGAGGGAAAGAGAGAGAGAAAGGAGGAGGAGGAGGAGGAGGAGGAGGAGGAGGAGGAGGAGGAGGAGGAGGAGGAGATGAAGGGGAAGGACAAGATAGAAGGAAATAGGAGGAGGAAGACGAGGAGAAGATGGAAGAGAACGAGAAAATGGAAGGAGAGAAAGGAGGAGGAGAAGTAATAGGAGCAGAAGGAGGAGGAGGAGGAGGAGGAGGAGGAGGAGGAGGAGGAGGAGGAGGAAAACTAGACAAGAAACGTGGGAAAGGGAACGAAATATATTAATATCTCGAAATTGAAGGAGATAGAAGCTAACGAATAGAGAGAGAGAGAGAGAGAGAGAGAGAGAGAGAGAGAGAGAGAGAGAGAGAGAGAGAGAGAGAGAGAGAGAGAGAGACAGAGAGAGGAGGGATAAGAACAAGCTACAGAAAGCGACGAAAATGAGGAGAAGGAGAAGGAGGAGGAGGAGGAGGAGGAGGAGGAGGAGGAGGAGGAGGAGGAGGAGGAGGAGGAGGAGGAGGAGCCACGTCTGTCCACCCGAATAAACATCATTAGCCTTTACACTTTTTGTCTTGCCAAGAGGGTTGAAGTCTTCCCTCGCCTCCCTCCCTCCGCCCACCCTTACTCAAGCCCTTTCTTAAGAGAGTCCCCGAAGCTGGTGTCTCCTCCTTCTTAACGGAGTAATGATGTCCTACGGCGCCTTCATCAGGTATCTTACAGGCGAGGGTATCACATGTTCAAGGAGGAGGAGGAGGAGGAGGAGGAGGAGGAGGAGGAGGAGGAGGAGGAGGAGGAGGAGGAGGAGGAGGAGGAGGAGGAGAAGGAGAACAAGTTAGCAGAATAGGATGGGGATACAAGAAGGATGTAAAGTAAAGGGAAGTAAAGAGGAACAGAGAACAAATAGATAGAAAAAAAAGCTAATAAATAATAACATAAGAAAAAAATTATAGATATTAGAAGATATGTAAGAAATAATGCAAATAATGCCTGATATATGTATATTTTTTGGATTAATTTTGAAATTGATATTCTGTTTATTGGAATTTCATTTATACTTATTGGTCAAGGTATATGAATTACCTGTGTGTGTGTGTGTGTGTGTGTGTGTGTGTGTGTGTGTGTGTGTGTGTGTGTGTGTGTGTGTGTGTGTGTGTGTGTGTGTTGGCTCGCGGTTGTGAAAATATATATACACACCAAAGTATTAATTCATTTATTCATTTATTTGGTTAGTGCGTAAGTTAGTTATCTATTTATTCACTGGTACTGTGATAGTTTGCATTCTATTTGTCCTGAACATATCTATCCTCCTCCTCTTCCTCCTCCTCCTCCTTTTCCTCCTCCTCCTCCTCTTCTTTCTCTTCCTCCTCCTCGTCTTGTCTTATTTTATCCCCATCGTCATAATTACCGTCATTATCATTCTTATTTTCATCATCATCATCATCATCATCATCATCATCATCATCATCATCATCATCATCATCATCATCAGCAGCAGCAGCAGCAGCAGCAGCAGCAGCAGCAGCAGCAGCAGCAGCAGCCATGGTTAGGTCAGGGTTAGTAAAGAGAGGAGATAAAGAAAGGGAGGATAATAGAAGGAAGGAAAAGACAATAGGAGATAAAGAGGCTAGAAGCGTTCCAACTCTTTTCTCTTTACCTTTTTTTCCTCTTCCTCCTCCTGCTCCTCTTCCTCCTCCTTCTCCTCCTCCTTCTTCTCCTCCTCCTTTTCCTTCCTCCGTTTCCTCTTAAAATGCACAAAAGTACTCGTTGGGAGAGTTATTCTTTCCGTTCCCTATATTTTCATCCGTGTTCCATAATGTTTCACTCAAGTGTTCTGTAACTCCTCGTAGATACAATTGGAAGCATCACAATGTTTCAGTAATGATCGTTTGTCTGCCTTTTTACTCCCTGAACGATTCTTTCTGGTAAACGGACTTGGATTCCTAGCTGTGTTCTAGATATTATTATTTTATTTTATTTATTTATTTTTTTTTCTTGAGTTCTGTAAAGTCTTTTGAGATGAAATTGATCACATGTCACTCATAAGGTTTTGTCTGCTTGTCCTTTTCCTTCCTCGATTCCCTTCACTTTGTGGCTCTTACTTGTTTTTTTTTCTTTTTTTCCTACTGTCACTTGTGGTTGTTTTTTTGTTTTTTTGTTCCCTCTTTCATGCTTGAAGTGCCACGTGTGTAACTTTTTTTTGATGTTATTTTTTTCCGTCACGTGTATTTCCAGCTCGTGATCAACCTTCTTTTCTTGGCTGTTTTATTCATTTTTCGTCTTGTTTTTCCCCGCCAGAGTACGATCGTCACTTGTCTTTCTTCGACACGTGTTCATGGCATTTATACATTTACTAACCTCACATTCATTTCCTTTATATATATAGATAAGTTTTGCGTGCTTGTGTTGTAAAAGAGAGAGAGAGAGAGAGAGAGAGAGAGAGAGAGAGAGAGAGAGAGAGAGAGAGAGAGAGAGAGAGAGAGAGAGAGAGAGAGAGAGAGAGAGAGAGAGAGAGAGAGAGGAGGGGCAGTTTATCCCAGCTGATGGAGGAAATGCTCGGCTGAGTGCAAAATTGCTGTTTTTCTCTGCCTCAGCCACATCCTGGTTTCCTCCGGGGTGTGAGGGACGGGAGGGGAAGGAGGGAAAGCGGAAGAAATAGGAGGAGGACGAGGAGAAGGACGAGGAGGAGGAGGAGGAGAGGAGAGGAAAGAGATGGAGACGGAAGAGTGGGAGTTGGAGACGAAGAAGGTGACAAAGAAGGAAGAGAAGGAAGAGGAGAAAGAGGAAGAGGAAGAGGAGGAGAAAGAGAGAGAGAGCATAAGTAAAAGTATCATTCCTCCTCCAAATCATCACTTATTACCCTTTATCTACATCTTTCCTTTCTCTTTATCTTCTACCCCTTTTTTTTTTACCCTTTTCTGTGTACCTCTCCCTTTGATCTCAGCACTTTCCCTCCTCCTCCTCCTCCTCCTCCTCCTCCTCCTCCTCCTCCTCCTCCTCCTCCTCCTCCTCCTCCTCCTCCTCCTCCTCCTCCTCCTCTTCTTGCTCCCTTTTTCTTGTTCCCTTTCTTTGGACCGTCTGACTCTCGGTAGGTGAAGACCACAGACTTAGGGTACGAAGTATGGCCTCTTAAGGTGGTGGTGTGTGCCTCGTGCCGCTCGTGACGCTGGAACACGCGCCGAGATGGACACGATTTTATGGACTTATAGGGAACGTGTCTGCTTGTAGATTTGTCTTTCTCCGTTGCTTTTTTTTGTTCTGACTTTTGTTACTGTTTGCGGTATGGTTTTAGTTTTTCTTGCTCCTCTTTTTGTTTTTTTTTGTTTCTTATTCCTTGTCATTATCCTCCTCCTCCTCCTCCTCCTTTATCCACTGAGGGCTTCCTGTTGTTTATGTATGTCTCGCTCTTCTCTTCTCTTCTCTTCTCTTCTCTTCTCTTCTCTTCTCTTCTCTTCTCTTCTCTTTATATTCATTCCAGTCTCATCACTTCATTTCATTCCGTTTATCTGGGCATCGTTTTCCATTCCTAGCTATTCATTTTGTTAAGCTAATCTAAATGCCTACCTGTTTTGTGCTCCACGTGTCATCTCCCTTTAACACACACACACACACACACACACACACACACACACACACACACACACACACACACACACACACACCGCCCCCCTTGTCCTCCTCCGTCGCTACTCCCTTCAGCTAGGTGTTGGCTTGTCTTGTCTCGTATGCAAACTAAATTCCCTTTGGGTGTAAACTGGGTAAACTGTTTCCCCTCGCTGCCCCAAGTCGGTTTCCACCTTATCAGTTATGAATTTTCCCCTCAGGTACAAACTCGGTGTGTAGTCAGGTACAACTTGTGTTTAATTAGGTATGGTGTGTAGGTGTATCAGGTGTGTAGCCGCTCTTGTACAGATAGTAAGTGTTAGGTGCACAGGAGCTGCCTTGTGTAGGTCAATTAGCCTTTTGCAGCCTCTTTATTTTTGTATGTTATTATGTTCTTGTAAGTGTAAATTATAAGTTGTTTTTATTTCATTGTTTTTTTGGGGGGTTTTTTTTATCATTGTATACAGTAAATGCCTCGTTCAATACGGATAAGTTGGTTAATTTGCTGTTTGTATACTCGTGTTGATTTGCTTTCAGATATTTTTTGGATTTGAACTTAATCTTAAACTTGAATCCTTGACCTTAAACCTAACACTGTAGAACTTAAAGAAAGCTTGAGTGATAGATGTTATGTCTCTTGAACTTGTTACCTCTTCAATATTTATCCCATTGTCTGGTAATTCTATCCTTCATAATGTTTAAGTTCTATCAGTATTTATAAAGAATACATACACTTATAGGTTAGGTTAGGTTAGGTTTGGTTAGGTTAGGTTAGGTTAGGTTAGGTTAGGTTAGGTTAGGTTAGGTTAGATTAGGTTAGGTTAGAATAAGTTAGATTAGGTTAGGTTACATTAGGTGAAATACTCATTATATAAGGTTAGGTTAGCTTGGATTAAAGACTCGTTAGATTAGGTTGATTTTCCTCTTTGTCCTCGTGTCTCAGTGCTAATCACCACACTAAGGGAGGGAGGACTTAGGGCACCTCCTCCACCTCTTCACACGGGAAGTTGAATGTTGGCGTCTCATTACTTGGCAGGAATGTATGCCTTCCCAACCCTTCTTCCGGCTCGTTGAAGGATTTCCTCAAACTTGCGACTTTTGCTGATGGAGGAGGAGGAAGAAGAAGAAGAGGAGGAGGAGGAGGAGGAGGAGGAGGAGGAGGAGGAGGAGGAGGAGGAGGAGGAGGAGGAGGAGGAGGAGGAGGAATACCCAAAATGAACCTTACTATCTGTTTCTATGTTTTCTTTCAGAGTTAAGTCTATTCAAACTTTTCTTATATGCATTTAGTTCATGTCTTATAATTATTATGAGTATTAAAGGAAGACACTGACAGAGAGAGAGAGAGAGAGAGAGAGAGAGAGAGAGAGAGAGAGAGAGAGAGAGAGAGAGAGAGAGAGAGAGAGAGAGAGAGAAAGTGGAAAATGGATGGGAAAGAAGAAAAAAAAGATGAGATAGGAATCAGGGAGAGTAGAAATGAGGGGATGGGGAGGGGAGAGAGAGGGAGTGGAAGGGAGGGGAAGGGAGGGGAAGGGGGGAAGGGGGGATGGGGGAGTTTGCTCACTGACGCTTAATTAGCTCGCCGGCTGCGGGGGCGAAGCAGGTAATGGAGAGAAGGGAGGAAGGGAAGGGAAGGGAGGAGAGGGAAGTGAAGGGGAGGGTAAAGGAAGGGAGGAGAGAGAGGGGTAAAGGAGATAGCACAGAGGAGGGAGATTAAGGTAGCAACAGATAGCCAATGTATGTTAGGGAGCAATACTTTACTTTACTTTCCTCCCTTGTGTTGGAGGAAAAAAAGAGAGGAAAAAAAAAAGGTTTGATTAAAATAAAGACAAAAAAAAAAAAAATGTAATATGTAGTCCACTGATGAGGTTTCTTGAATGGCCACCAATTATTATTTTTTTTTTTTAAGTAATTTTATAGGCCTAGCTAGGGGTAATTATTTTATTTAGTGGAACTTAAACTTTTTATCTTTTTTTTTCTCCTTACTAACATGAATAAACAAAGAACAAAAAAAATGGAAAAAAAAATATATAAGATGTTATGACTAATAATTAAGATTTTGAGTGTTTGAATGGAGGTAAAAGAAATGGTATTGATAGTGGTGATGATGTGTGATGAAGGTGAGATAGTGGTGAGTGGTGGTGATGTTTTGCCTTATAATGATAGTTAGATCAATATTATAGTGATGATGATAATGGTGATTGTGGTGATGTTGTGATGGTGGTGGTGATAGTGATGAGTTTGTGGTGATGGTGATGAGGCAATAAATTATTAAGGTGTGAGTTATAATTATAAAAGTGTGAGGAAGAATATGTTAGATGGTGATGATGAGTGTGGTTGTGATGGTGATGAGGCAGTTGTGATGATAGTGATGAGTGTGTGGTGACTGGCCGATGTCTGTTACTTTTCGTTTCCTGTTCATTTAGCTCGTTAATTGAGTGGTGAGGGGAGCGTGATAGGAGGAAGGGGAGAAGGAGGAGGAGGAGGAGGAAGAGGAAGAAGAGGAGGAGGAGGAGGAGGAGGAGGAGGTAATTAAGTTTTGTGGTAGAGTTTACAGAGGGAGAAGGTTGTCTACAAGAAGAGTATGTGGTAGTGTATCCTCCTCCTCCTCCTCCTCCTCCTCCTCCTCCTCCTCCTCCTCCTCCTCCTCCTCCTCCTCCCTCCTCCTCCTCTTCCTCCTCCTTCTGAAAGACAACTTGCCAAACAAACACTGAATTAAGTCTTGAGAAAAATTAATCCTGGTTATGCATATTAAAAAAAAAAGTTTGTTTCCTCTATTATTTTGTGTCTCATTGTGTGTGTGTGTGTGTGTGTGTGTGTGTGTGTGTGTGTGTGTGTGCGTGTGTGTGTGTGTGTGTGTGTGTGTGTGTGCGTGTGTGTGTGTGTGTGGTGTGATTGTTTTAATTATTCAGTTTAATATAAATCACTTGCCATTAATTACTTTATCTTATTTATTTACTTTTTTCGTGAGTTTTTTTAAATGTAGAAAAAAATGTTAATGAGTGTTTGTTTGCGACATTAAAAAGACAGGAGGACTTGAATATATATAAAAAAAACATACATACATACATACAAACAGACATACAGATATACATACATACAGACAGACACACTTGTTTGATTCTCATGCATATACATTTATTTTACTGAAGGATTTTAAATTTTTTCGACATTGTGAACAAAATATATAGAGAGAAATGTGAACAAGAAAAAAAATAGATAAACAAAGTGTAAAATTTGATAGACAGCAAGCACGGGATTAAAAGTGAATAGGAAAAAAAGTGAAAACAACAATTTTTCATATCCTTGTTTCCTGAATCTCAACTTTTTTTTTAACCATTTTTTATTTTTTTTTAGTTTGTTGAAAATTACTTGTTTTTGTCAATTGTTTTCATTGCTCTCTATATTTTTTTTTCCTTATTTTTTTCATGACCTTATAATTTTATTTTATTTCATTTTCAACATTCATTTAAAATTTCATTGCGTGACATATTTTTTCATGTATTTAATTACTTTCTTTTCGCTTTCCCTTCAGCTTTTTTCACCTCTCATCTCATTCCTGTTTATTATATATTTATTTTTTCCTCTTTAACTTACTCTCTCTCTCTCTCTCTCTCTCTCTCTCTCTCTCTCTCTCCTCTCTCTCTCTCTCTCTCTCTCTCTCTCTCTCTCTCTCTCTCTCTCTCTCTCTCTCTCTCTCTCTCTCTCTCTCTCTCTCTCTCTCTCTCTCTCTCTCTCCATCTCCCTGTTCATATTTTTCCACATCTTCCTTTTATTTTCCTTGCAACATTATTTTTCCCTTCCACACCTCGCCCCATTTTTTCCCTTAACCTTCCTTCATTACCTCCTTCCTCCCACCCTCGGATTCCCCTTCCATTCCCATTCCAGGATACACTATGAATATTTTTTCCTGGAATATTCCTTCTATAATCGTTCCTGGAGGCGATAAGGAAATTACCTCTTCCTCCTCCTCCTCCTCCTCCTCCTCCTCCTCCTCCTCCTCCTCCTCCTCCTCCTCCTCCTCCTCCTCCTCCTCCTCATCTCGTGTTAAGCCTGTTCTCGGCCATGGTGAAGAGCAGAGACGACATGCTAGGAGAGGAGGAGGAGGAAGAGGAGGAGGAGGAGGAGGAGGAGGAGAAGCAAATGTAGGAGCTTAGAGAGGATTATGTTGTTGGAGGGACAAGAGAAGGTGTGAGGTTCGTATCAGCTTGATTTGTTAAGCTATCTATTGTTTATGAATGTGTGTGTGTGTGTGTGTGTGTGTGTGCGTGTGTGTGTGTGTGTTTGTTATTCTTGTTATTCATATTATTGTGTTTTTAGTTATTCATATTTGTTTGTCTTCAGTTTCATTTATTATATGTCAATTTTTTTATTTATTTATTTATTTATTTATTTATTTTTTTTTTTGGTAGTGGAATATCAGCTTTAGTGAGAATATAGTTGCAAGGTTATTAGTTTTTGTTTTGTCTTTTTGCCTTTATTATTATTTCATTACACACACACACACACACACACACACACACACACACACACACACACACACACACACACACACACACACACACACACACACACACACACACTTGGAGCAAAGTTTCCTCATAAGCTTTTCCAGGTCACACACGTCACTCACGGTCATAAACGAGGAAGAGGAAGAGGAGGAGGAGGAGGAGGAGGAGGAGGAGGAGGAGGAGGGGAGGAGGAGGGGGGGGAGGAGGAGGAGGAGGAGGAGGAGGAGGAGACAGCTATGCGTCCCCCAAGAACCACCAAAAATTAATGCACAAAAGAACCGTTTCCAGTCTTGTGTAGCAATTACCCTTGGGAGCAATTCGGTGGTTCGCGCCTCCTCCTCTTCTTCTTTATCTCCCTTTCTCTCTATCTATCTCCTTCTGTTTATTCCCTTCTCTCCTCTTTGCATCCTTTTTGGTTAGTTATCCTTTCTTTTTTTTTTACTTTTTACTCATCATTATCTTGTTCTGTCTCTGTTCCTTCTTTATTATCCCTCTCTTCTTCCTCTTCGTAATCCTAGTTAATTAATTGTTATCTTTTTTTTTCTTTATCTTGTTTCCTCTTTATTGTATTTTGTTTATTATTCTCTGTTCTCTTCTTATTTTTTTTTATATTTTTGTTTCATAGTTTATATTCATCCGTTTTTTTCTCCTGCTTGATCCTCCTCCTCCTCCTCTCTCCTCCTCCTCCTCCTCCTCCTCCTCCTCCTCCTCCTCCTCCTCCTCCTCTCCTCTTCCTCCTCCATACCTCCCTGATGTCCCATAAACCCACATTTCCTCATTTTTATTGCTTCTCCCTGTATTTTATTGTTTAATTTTGTGTTTCTTTCCTCCACTATCTTTGTGTTTCTTCGGGAGTAATTTATCTCCTTTTTTCTTTCTTTTTCTTTCTTTCTTTATTTTTTCTTTTTATATATTTTTTTCCATTGTTTCTCTTTTCCTTTCTTTTCAACTTCTTTGTGTATTTGTTTTCCTTTTTTTGTTGTTGTTTAATTCACTTCCTAGACCACCATGTAATTTAAGAGAGAGAGAGAGAGAGAGAGAGAGAGAGAGAGAGAGAGAGAGAGAGAGAGAGAGAGAGAGAGAGAGAGAGAGAGAGAGAGAGAGAGAGAGAGAGAGAGAGAACCGGATGGAAATTAAGACACTACACGGCTTCACTTACCTATGAATAAAATAATAATGAAAATAATACCTTCTCTGTCAGGAATTTGGAAAAGTATTTAGTTTCCTTGTTATCAGAAAGTTTGAAAAAAAATATATATACTATGTTTAAATATTTTTCTTCCAAGTAGTTATTTTCTGATTGATGTTATAACGCTTATTAATTAAACCTTTCGAAGCTTCAAAGTTATTCTCAATACTATTTTCTTTTATCCATCTCCACTTTGATCTCTGAAATGTGAAACTCGATCATTATTCTGTTATAAATTATTCTTTCTTTCCCTTCATAATTTGTATCTTTTTTCGTGATCAAATTTTAAGACTCAGACATTTCTTTTCTTTGTTGTGTGTGTGAGTCATGCGACACCTTCATGTTTCTTTGTAATCTGTGGCGGGAAATACACACGCTTGTTTCCCTTCATAATGTAATACAGCGTGACGTAACTGCCTCGCGTTCTGTAATTACAAAGAAAAACTACACATATCCTGAGAGTAAATATGAGACGATGTATAATTCTAGTAGTTTTTTTCTTTTACTTTTTTTTTTTGTGATTGACTTCCCAGCAATCACGTAATGGACATGTTGGTGTATGTTCAATGTTTTTTCCTTTCTTTCTTTTCTATTCTTTTTTACTTGACTCGAAATGTTAATCATCTGGGAACACGACACCAAGATATGATTTTTAAGTAATGAGAGAGAATAATTATTGCGATTTTATTTGTAAAACATTGTAACCGAGCTCTTTTGTTATGCTATTTGGTTACGAGATAGATAGATAGATAGATAGATAGATAAATAGGTAGATAGATAGATAGATAGATAGATAGATAGATAGATATAGAGAGAGAGAGTAAAGAAAGTCTTATAATAAACTCATACCTTACTTTACCTTTTTCTTCCTCTTAAAACCTCTTAAAATAGCTACACATCTCCTTCACCCTCTATTCCCTTTCCTTTTTTCCGCTCTCCTTCCTCTCTACATTCCCCATACCTTCTCTTCTTTCACACACATACTCACCTTTTTCATCCCATTCCTTACACTCCCCTTCCCTACTCCCCTTCCCTACTCCCCTATACTCCCCCTTTACTACTACTCCCTCCCCTTCCTTCCCTTCCTAACCTTCCCTCTTCACCAACAGTTAGTCAGACGAATGTGTCTCCTGAAACTTGTATTGACCACATTATTGGCACGCGAGCTTCCAATAACACATGTGGTTATTGGTTCACTTCAACAAGGTGAGAGAGAGAGAGAGAGAGAGAGGGAGAGAGGGAGAGGGGAGAGGGACAGGGGGGAGAGGGACAGGGGGGAGAGGGTGATGGGAGTAGAATATGAATAGAGAGTGTGTAGGAGGCTGTGTGTGTGTGTGTGTGTGTGTGTGTGTGTGTGTGTGTGTGTGTGTGTGTGTGTGTGTGTGTGTTTTAATAACGTATAATCTTTGGCGTGTTAGGAAAAGTGACTCACTCTCTCTCTTTTATTTTATGACTTTTTTTTTTATCAAGAAGGATACGAGAACAGGTTTTAATTAATCAAGTAATGGCTTCACAAATATAATCTAGGTCTCCATTATGCGTAAACCCACCGAGGTAAGATATCACAGACAATGCAGTCTCTCTCTTTTCTTTTCTTTATCTCGTCATGGCAAATATTCATCAAAATCGGCTTATCTGTCCATTTAACTCGTACCAATGTGTCCTGCCATGAAATATTTGATGAAGTATTATAACGAACAGGACAAAAATATATAGTTAGTTTTTATGATTTTTTTTTTATATATAAGATTAAGTGAGTTTATTTTGTTACTCAATTATATGAAAGTAGGACAAAGCAGAGTGTGTGTCGCTGGTACGTATCTAGCGAGCAAAAGAAAGGTAAGTTTTAGTAAGACATTATAAGGATTATCTGCATTTCCTTCACAAAATTAAGTCCGGATTCAGTTCAACATTTAAAATTGAAATCCGTCCGTCCTCTTGATGCATAAATCCATAAGTGAAATTTCGTATTAATTAATCTTAAATGAAATACAAAATGGAATTATAATCATGAAGAAAATGTGAAACTGCATTATATATTCCCAAATAAATAGACAATATTCCACTAAAAAAATAATATTAACTTACGTTCAATCCAAACATGAAATTATACGTTAATATTAAACAGTTAGTTATTGAAATAGTGAAAATAAATGGAGAAGGAGTAGGATGAGAAATATCCTTAAGCTGCTCCTTCGTGGGTAAGGATGAGCAGTTCCTTGATAGTGTGTAGGATCCCTAATGACATTGATGTTGAGAAAATTAAAGATATATCTAACTCTAAGGCCTTCGTCATAAGCTGGAAAGGAAAGGTGGTGAAGGGAAGGAAGGGAAGGAGTATTAGGGGAGATAAAGAAGGGAAGGGAAGGGCAAGGGAGGGAGGGATGTAAGAAGGAAGGGAGGAAAGTTTTGCTTCCCATAATGCCTTGCGGGTAGAGAAGGGTGGAGGAGAGGGAATAAGTTTCGTTAATATTCTGAAATCCCGAGAGATTAGTCTTGCAAGTTGAAGCGAGGAATTATTACCGAGAGTTGCGGACGGCGCGGAGAGGGTTATGAGAGAGAGAGAGAGAGAGAGAGAGAGAGAGAGAGAGAGAGAGAGAGAGAGAGAGAGAGAGAGAGAGAGAGAGAGAGAGAGAGAGAGAGAGAGAGAGAGAGAATGAGTCATGGCTCCCAGAAGTGGCATCAGCTGCATTGTTTTCATCCCAAGGGAAAGACAACTACAACTTACAAGATTAATTTCATATTTTACTAAGTTTCCACAGTCATAAATTTTCCCCTTCAAGGCAAAGGAGGCAACAGGCGGGAACATTCACATAGAAAACAAGACAAAAAGAGGGGGAAAAAAATGAAAAAAATTACAGGGGTGATTTTAGGGGGTGAAAACAGATGGGAAAAGTTGGTGGTGACAATGCGTAGTGAAAGCAGGTTGAGGCAGCAGTAGGTAGAGGCAGCAGCAGGGGGTAGTAGAAGCAAGCAGTAGTAGGCAGACAGTACTAATAAATAAGAGTAGAGCCGCAGTATTTTCAGGCTTTCAGAATATAGAGAAACATTTTCGCAGGAATTAAATTAGATACCACACTGTATTGGGGAGAGAGAGAGAGAGAGAGAGAGAGAGAGAGAGAGAGAGAGAGAGAGAGAGAGAGAGAGAGAGAGAGAGAGAGAGAGAGAGAGAGAGAGAGAGAGAGAGAGAGAGAGAGAGAGATAGTTAGTTAGTAGTTGTACCTTTGGCCTTTCCTTTCCTTCCCTATCATCAGTCCTTCAACTCCCAGCCTCGTAAACTTCCCTTCCCGTCGCATCATTCCCTTGCCTTCCCTTTCCTTCCTCCTTCCTCGTCGCCTTCCTTTCCTCCCTAATTAGGATGACGCGACGCTAAGCTCATTCTTGGATCCACGACATAAAAAAAAGAAAAGAAAAACAAATATCCACATTTTCGCGTAACTCTCCATCATGACTTAGTGTTTTGAAAGAGTGAAAATATTGCCTTTTTTTTTACTCTATAGATATTTTTCTTCTTCATTATAATCATGTGGATGAAATTTGTGTCTCATCCTGTGTCACTTTAGGTTAGATTATTTTTGTATTTTTTTTCTCTTTCTCTTCGTTTATGTCATGTTTTGACGTCGCCTTGATTTCCTCCTCCTCCTCCTCCTCCTCCTCCTCCTCCTCCTCCTCCTCCTCCTCCTCCTCCTCCTCCTCCTCTTAATAACACCGCTGCCATAACGATGATGATGACGGTAATAAAAGCATTCACTTCCATTAACGTTTCCACCGCCACCACCACCACCACCACCACCACCACCACCACCACCACCACCACCACCACCACCACCACCACCACCACCACCACCACCACCACCACCGTCACTGCCATCATAACAACCACACCTCGTCCCGCAAACATAATTAGCATTACAACACCTTCTCCACCTCCTCCTCTGGTATCTTCTCCTCCTCCTCCTCCTCCTCCTCCTCCTCCTCCTCCTCCTCCTCCTCCTCCTCCTCCTCCTCCTCCTCCTCCTCCTCCTCCTCCTTTGGTATCTTCTCCTTTTCCTTCCTGTTCCTATTTCCGCTGTCCTAGTTGCTCTCCTCCTCTCCTCCTCCTCCTCCTCCTCCTCCTCCTCCTCCTCCTCCTCCTCCTCCTCCTCCTCCTCCTCCTCCTCCTCCTCCTCCTCCTCTAACATATTCAAACATCCCATCTTTCTTACACTTCCCTTACCTACTCCCCCTTCCCCTCTTACCCTTCCCTTCCTCCTCCCCTTCCCTTCTCCTCCCCTTCCTCCCCTCTGCCTCCTCCTGCTTCCTCTTTCCTCCTCCTATGATTAAGCAGAGGGTCGCAGGTGGTGGCTTTCTCCAAAATTGGCTTTATGGTAAAAATCCGACCATACTAATGAGATGAAGTAGGTGGCGAGTGTAGAGATGAGGGAGGAGAGAGGCTGTGAGGGAGTGAGGTAGTCGGTCATTTTTACTTATTATTCCGACGCCTTTTCATCATCATTATCATCACTATCATCATCTTCCTCTATCATCATCATCATGTTTTTCTTCCCATCTTTTTGTTTCTTCTCTATCTTCGTCCTTGTTCTCCTCATTCTCGTTCTAATCCGTGATGTTGCTTTATTTTTTTTTTATTCTTTCCTCCTTCGCACCTGTCACTTCTTACCTGTTTCCTCCATTACCTTTCACCTTAAAAAATTCCCTAATGAACCTAATGCCACCACCTCTTGACCAGGTAATTGAGGGGAAACAGGGAAAAAAGTTACACGTTATTTATATATATTTTGTTGGTATCCTTTTTTTTCCACTTTTTTCAGCGTTTAGGGTAATTTTTTGTGGAAGTCATTTTTTTTGGGGGGAAGTCATTTTTTGTGTTGCAAGGTAATCGCCAGCTATGAGGAAGGGAAGGTAATGTAGCGAGAAAGTTAGTCAGTTATGTGTTATTAAAAGCAAGAGTGTGAGTGTGGAGTGAGACGGAGCAAAGGAGGGAAGGAGGTGGAAGAGGGAGAATGAGAATGAGAATGACATGATAATTTGTTATGAGACAAGTAAGAGAGAGAGAGAGAGAGAGAGAGAGAGAGAGAGAGAGAGAGAGGGAGAGAGGGAGAGGGAGAGGGAGAGAGAGTGAGAAACGAGTGAGTAAGTACAGAGACAGCACGAATGAAGGAAAAGCTAGCCAACCCCCCCCCCCCCGACACACACACACACCTGGCTTCACAAGGAGGATCTAAGCCAGGAATTCTCTCGCCAATATCTCTTCGCCTTCCTCCCGCCAAGCATTTCATGGCCCTCCACCTCCTGAAATATAGCATTGATTTCCAATAATTAATCTTACGCAGCTACGAGAAAATATATACTCGACTTTGTATTAGTATATTTATTTTTGTTCACTGTGTATATTATTTCTTTAAGTGTAGATATATGGGATTGTGTATTTGATTTTGTAATGTTTTGTTTATTTTTGATTTTTTTTTCTCTGTATGCGAATATTATTTACTTAAAAGGCTGTACAGGGTTATGTTTACACAGTTATATAATATATTTAGTGTATTTCCTTGTTTACCTGTGTATATTATTTAATTAGTGGTATTTAAGTACAACTACATTTTTTTCTAGTATGACGGAACATAGATATTTTTCATTAATCATTTCTAGAAAGTATATATTTTTTTTTCTTTTTTTTTTCGTTTGGTTATTTATTATTTTTTTTTTTTTACATGTAGAGGCATGAATCCATCTTTTGAGTGTTTCGTGTTGCATTGAAATAAAAAAATATATATATATTCATCGCAATGTAAATGAAGTTTGCAACACACACAACCTAACGAAACCCTCCCTTGAAGTGTTGCTGAATATTAGTGTTCCAGGTTCTTTGATGCCTTGACAGTGTTGCCAGTTTGGTGGGCATACAATTCCCCAACCGTGACGGGGTGGTGGTGGTGGTGGTGGTGGTGGTGCTGGTGGTGGTGGTGGTGGTGGTAGTAAATGCAATTACCAATATTTGAATCACTATTGCTTGTGAAATGACTGGTAGTTATGGAGTGTGTACATTGTTGATTTTTCCTTTCTGTGTTGTTTTTATTGTCGATTTGGGTAAAAGAGACGCAATCTGTATAATGAGTTGTTTGGTGTGTGTGTGTGTGTGTGTGTGTGTGTGTGTGTGTGTGTGTGTGTGTGTGTGTGTGTGTGTGTGTGTGTGTGTGTGTGTGTGCAGATATATACACCTTGATATTCCTTTGTCTTCTTCCATATTATTATCATTTTAGTTATTACTGTTATCACCTCGTATTTTTTATTGTCATTGCAGGAATTACAGTCAATTAACAAGCATTACTTTCAAGAAATTAATAACCATCATTACAGGTAGACTTAATACTCCCAGGTAAAGGTAGCGTATTATTTTCTACACCTGTTAAATCCTGGGGAAAAAAAAGTGGTAGAATTTAACCTCTTTCTTCCGTTGCTAAGAGGTAAAAAAAAAAGTGAGTAAACAATAAGAACTTTTTTTGGCATCATCAACCAAAAATTGCCCCCGAAAAGCGACCTCAAAAAGTCACCAAAATGTCCATGAAAAGTTGACGATAAAAAATGTTGCTGTAAAAATGTGTCTGACAAAAGTTTTCTAATATACACGATCTGCCCACCTCTTGGAGTCTCTCGGTTTTTCCTCCTCTTCCTCCTCCTCCTCGTTTTCCTCTTCCTATTCCTCTTCAACTACACCATCCTCTTCCTCATCCTCTTCTTCATCTTCCTCCTCTTTTTCCTCTTCCCCTTCATCTTCCTCCTCTTCTTCCTCTTTCTCCTCCTCTTCCTCCTCCTCCTCCTCCACATTCCCCTTGCAAGCAGTTACCTCGTCTCTAATTAGACTATTAATGGATGACCACCGCATGACCTTATATGACCTTGCATGACCTGCGTGACCTGACCACTCATAAGGACGAAAAACACTAACACCAATAGGAAGCTTAAGTCATGACCTCATTCTCGAACACAAACAACAAATTGAATGTGGTTTTTTTTCCCTTTATTTTTTCCTTATATCTTCCGTTTTAACATTATTGAAAAACGTACATTTTTTTTGTATCTCTCAGTAATAATATGAATGATTTGTATAATTTCATCATTACTAAAATATAGAGAATAATTACGTAAGTTATACAGTAAAAAAAGTGCATATATGTGACTTAAATACAAATAACTTATAATAATAATAACTTATAATAATGTACAAGTCTGTCTGTCTTTCACCCTAAACCATTTTAATCATCACGTTTATTGTATGAAAATAAACGAGGCTAATATGTGTGTTAGATGAGAGGCATAACGCTGCACCTCAACATCACATCACGATAATAATAATGATGATAATAATGATGTTGATAATTATAATGTTAGTAATAGTAATACCAAGCCTCCTCATCTACTTCACGCCCTGTCAGGTGTGTGTCAGGTGAGGATAACAGTTAATGGCAGACTAACGCGGGAAAGGAGAGAGAGGAAGGTGATAAAAGGCATCGACGTAGTGAATAGAAGGGAGTAAAATGTTATCTTAGAAGTATATTTATTTTTCTTGTATTTACTCAACATAAAAACTTAGTAAAATGTTATCTAAGACTTATATATATTTTCTTGCATTTAGTCACCATAAAAGGAAGTAAAATGTTATCTTAGAAGTATATATATTTTCTTGCGTGTACTCATCATCTTCTTAGAGGTAAAATGTATTACTGTTAGTCAAGCGAGCGAAGGGAAGGGAAGGGAAGGAGAATTTGTGAGAATGTGTGTGGTTAAATATCCCTTTCCCACGAACGTTTCCAAATGATTATAATAATGATCCCGCGAGACGGTATTAAACTCAGCCTCATCAAAATGAAATAATATATTAAAATCCAATCATTTCAAACTTAAATCATTAATCTGTTCAAAAGAAAACGTAAACTCATAAAGAGGAAGATTACAATATTAAGTAAATTACTCTAAATAATTAAAAAATATATAATTATGTGTTGCTGAAAATAATTTTGAGTATATCTAGGAGAGGAGTGACAGGTGTGTGTGTGTGTGTGCGTGTGTGAGGGGAGAGGAGGGGTGGTATGAAGGAGTGTAATGAGGGGAGAGAGTAGAGGGGAGTATAGGTAGAGCAAGGGGAGTCTTCCATCGCATCGTCCATTAATAAAACATAATGACCATCACAATAATCACCCCCATGTTATTCAAACCCATTAACACACTCGTATTGATATCAAATTTTCATAACTGCGTCAATTTACGGTCAAGTTATTATCACCGTCAGTTATGTGGACCCCCCAAAAAAATAAACGAAAGCAATTATATCTGTCGGTGCTTGTGTGTGAGAAATGAGGTGAGGAGGGCAACAGGTGAAGGGAGGGAGGAACACATAACCTAATTAACAGGTAAGGGAGCGAGAGGGTGAAGGTTAACACTATTGAGAAAGGGATCAGGTAGGCAGACAGGTATGTGAATACTGGTAAATTCGGCAACAGGTGAGGCGAAAAGACGGTAGAGAGTGTAATTAACAGGTAGAGGAAAGGTAGATGAGAGATGAAAGGTGGGTAAGTAGATACATAAAGGTGAGGTTAGATAAATAATGTAAATGAGGAAGAATGAGGAACCAGAAAGGGTTAGAAAAGGGAGAAATAGGAAGAGATATATAGCAAAAGGTAGATAGGAGAGAAGTAAAGGAGGATACGATAATAGGAAGAAAATAGATGGAGTGAAGGGAGATAAATGAGATTGAAAAGTGTGGATACAGCTAATTGAAGGGAATCATATACCTTTTAAAAATCAGGAAATAAGATCTTTGATGTATGTCTCTAAAGGTAATATTAATGAGATCAAGGCTAGGTTATGCATGTGTTTGTGTGTGTGGTGTGTGTGTGTGTGTGTGTGTGTGTGTGTGTGTGTGTGTGTGTGTGTGTGTGTGTGTGTGTGTGTGTGTGTGTGTGTTTGTGTTTGTGTGTTTTGCAATGTATCTTGTGAAGTTAAAACGTAACCTGTCATGTGAAACTAAAATACATTTATTCAATATAAATTAAAACAGATGTCAAGCAATATTTTACTGACTGTCCTTGCTCTCAAATATATCAAAATGTCAATATGTATGTTTGAATAAATATTAAGTATTTATTAATGTAATATCGTATATATGTTTTCCTTGTAATACTCGTAATTTATTAACGTTTCCTTATAATATTGCACTATGTATGCATGTATGTGTATATGTATGTATGTATGTATGTATGTATATGTATGTATGAGAGTATACATGTGTTCTTAGTATCGAGCGACACGAAAATTAAAAGGACCACGAAATTTGGGACCGAAACGAGAGGGACAACTTTTGGCTCCGTCTCGCTGCTTCGCCGGAGTTTCTTTTGTGTATTCTATCTCGCTCAACTTTCATCATTAGTTGGCAATATGAGGGTGGCGCGGCCCTGCCAGCCTCTTGGCTAAGTAGATGGGATGAGCGCGGTGCGGCATAAGCTCATTAATTACCTGGATATGCTCAGGTACAGTCATTAGCGGCAAATTAGCCACATCTACTACCGCTGACTACTTGTACAGCTACTAAACTATTCTTGACGAGGATGCTATACTACTAATTATACTGCTGATTTACGACTACTACTACTACTACTACTACTACTACTACTACTACTACTACTACTACTACTACTACTACTACTACTACTACTACTACTACTACTACTACTACTACTACTACTACTACTACTACTACTATTACTACTACTACTACTACTGCTATTACTACTGATAGTGATATTGAAATTCCACCGTAGTATAATACATTTAAATCCTTGTAGCGAGAAAAAGTGAAGTGAAGGAGATAAAAACTCATTCCATTTTCCTTGTGCCTCCTTCCCTCCATCCTTCCCTCTCTACTTTCTCTCCCTCCCTTTCTCCCTTCTTCCCCCCTCCCCCATCTAGCTGCCGGTAAGACGTGCCGCATTAATCATGTGTTCACGGCCTGGCACCAGTAAGAGTGACAAACACCCTTATGGATAGGCGCTGAAAGACCGTTTTTACCCCGCCTCCCCTTGTGGTCTAGGCGGCAGCTGTCTATTTATTTATCTATCTACACATACATCAAACTATCTATCTGATGACTTGTTTCCGCTGGTCTTGGCGGGTGGCAGGAAATGACTCATCGATGTTGTTCCTTTCCCCACTCTAGTTATTTTTTCCCCTCTCTCTCGTGGGTAGATAAATGACTCGATAGATATATATTGGTTAGAAAAGTCATGATAGATAATAAGAGTTTACCTTATATGAGGAATTATCTTCGTTATTATTATTATTATCATTATTATTGTAGTAAGTTTTTTATTTCTACGTGATTTAATGTAATGTGATAAGATGTGATGCGCATTTGTTTTAATTTATTTTCATGGGTTTAAGGGAGAATCATGGGTAATGGAGTGCTAGGTTAGGCAATGGGGGAGGTGGGTATAGTGGTCCTGGAATATAATTAGTGGATGTTGCCCAATTGGAAACCTCCCTCGAAGGCTCCATTAGCTAATGAGAATTAAGACTTTATGCCAATTTATTTTAGCATGTGTTTCCTGCTCCACCATACCCTCTGTTCCCCTCTAAGTGTTGTCCTTGTAACATTCCCCTTCTTCTTTATATTTATTTCCGTCTCCCCTCACTCACTGCTTGTCTATTTTTCATATTATGTTTATTTATGTCCCTTTTTTCCCCTCCCTGTCTTGGCTTCATGCATACGTTATTATTTTATTTTTTTCGTGTCTATCTATCTCTCTTGCTTTCTTTCTCCTTTTTTTTCTCTTTCGTTTTATTTATTATTATTTTTTTTTTTTAACGTTTATTTCCAGTGGATTTGCGGACCAATCTCAATTTACTTCATTTCTCATGTGCTTGGGAATTATTCTTCAGTGTATCGTTAAATTTAATGGAAGAGATAATGCCAGACCATTCTTTTTGGAACATATTTTTAATGCAGACACTTAAGAACTTACTCTTTTTTTTTTATGCATATGATAACGAGTCTCGCTTGCTATTAGTCGCTATTAATAAAACGGAAGATCATTTAAACGAACACTTTTTAGGGAGGAATTACTACGGTTATCGAGTCATTGAAGGAGGAGGTCACTGGAGGAGGAGGTCATTGGAGGAGGAGGTCATTGGAGGAGGAGGTCACTGGAGGAGGAGGTCACTGGAGGAGGAGGTCATTGGAGGAGGAGGTCACTGGAGGAGAAGGTCATTGGCATAGGAGGTCACTGAAGGAGGAGGTCATTGGAGGAGGAGATCATTGGAATAGGAGGTCATTGGAATAGGAGGTCATTGGAATAGGAGGTCATTGGAATAGGAGGTCATTGGAATAGGAGGTCATTGAAGGAGGAGGTCATTGTAGGAGGTCATTGGAAGAAGAGGTCATTGGAGGAGGAGGTCATTGGAGGAGAAGGTTATTTGAGGAGGAGGTCATTGGAGGAGGAGGTCACGGTGACTTTCCCATCCTAGCACGTCATTTTCTTAGGCACGAGGCAGACTGAGATGAAACTCTAGGAAAACATAGTCACATCTTCAAGTTATTTCTGTAGCAAAGCTTATTATCATCTTGCTTATCATTTTTTTCTTTTCATCTTTTTTATAATTTTTTTGTACTCGTAGTTCATCCATCCGTTTCCTCTTTTCATGTACCGTAAATAAGTTAAACCATACTTAATTAGAGATACATATTACGTCTTTTACACTTATTTTACCTGCTGTTGATGATGTGTGTACGTGTGTGTGTGTGAGTGTGTGTGTGTGTGTGTGTGTGTGTGTGTGTGTGTGTGTGTGTGTGTGTGTGTGTGTATGTGTATGTGTATGTGTGTGTGTGTTGGGGGTGTTTCCGTGAACTATATAATGATGTTTTGAGGTAATGAAAAGTGGAGGAAAAACACGTAGACTTGTATAGCGAAGGGAAAGTTTTACTTTATAATGATAAGAATAAGTCAAGGTTATTGGTGACACGTATAGAGTAAAGGATATATGGTGAGAGAGAGAGAGAGAGAGAGAGAGAGAGAGAGAGAGAGAGAGAGAGAGAGAGAGAGAGAGAGAGAGAGAGAGAGAGAGAGAGAGAGAGAGAGAGGAAGGGGATGACTTTTTCTCGCTCTCTTTTGTTCTCTCTCTTTTGTTCTCTCTCTCTCTCTCTCTCTCTCTCTCTCTCTCTCTCTCTCTCTCTCTCTCTCTCTCTCTCTCCTCGCCCCCCAGTCAGATGTTTCTCACATGCATTATTCATTTCTTAATTAAGCATCGCCTCAGTTGATTAAATATAAGGAAAAAAAGGGGATGGACACCGGAGGGCATGAGGAAAAGCGACACTACATGTTTAAAGCGTCGGTATATACGCGTTCACCGCAGGAAATATCAAAGAAATACAGTTTTAAAATGTATTATGCGATTTTTTAATAGTATAGAAAGGAAAGTAGAGAGAGAGAGAGATAGTGGTAGAGAGAGAGAATATGAGACGTGAGAGATATATTGGCTTTATAAAAGAGGAAACAAATAATAAAGGAGTGCTGAAGAGAGGGAATGAAAAGAGAAAAAGTGGGTTGAGTCTCTCTTTTCGATTTCTATGAGTACCTGTGAGGAGTGTGGAGTAGGTATGAGGATGAGTCACTGGACGTAAGTGGAGTTATAAACTGTGTAATAATGTGGAGGAAAAGGTGGAAAAAGGAGTTAATTTTCATCTTTTCGCACTGTATGAGTAACCTTCAAAGGGGAACAGCGAGTGGACTGCCTCCAATATCAAACGTGTAGTGTTGTCAGGTGGAAAGTGAGAAAATGTGTATATATCACTTTTTATTAGAATCGACGTTGAGTAAAAATAGGAAAGCCATTTTGTGTCTGTGTAGGTTTTTTTGTAGATCGCTTTTCATTGACCAAAAGAGTGCGTTGACACTTCCTGTTCATATTTTATGCTGCGAGGCACATACACACACAAACACAAACACAAACACACACACACACACACACACACACACACACACACACACACACACACACACACACACACACACACACACACACACACACACACACACACAGGCTAGTATTGACCAAGCTTCACCTCTCCACGTGGATGCTGACAACCAACAAGCATTAATCTTGAAATACGCCAAGGATTTACCTGCCGAGGAAGATGAGATGGCTGAAGTGTGAGCATTGGATGAGGTGTTTACACGAGTTTGTAGTGAGACGAGAGAGAGAGAGAGAGAGAGAGAGAGAGAGAGAGAGAGAGAGAGAGAGAGAGAGAGAGAGAGAGAGAGAGAGAGAGAGAGAGAGAGAGAGAGAGAGAGACGGGTGTGGACGTAGGAAGGTGGAAGGTGGAATTTAGAGGTTAACTTTTCTTCTTTCATCTCAGCTTGAAGAAAGTTGAAAGTTTTCCAATAAGATTTTACACCTGCAGGTCAAGTAAGCAAGGATCTCCATGCTTCCTCAATGTGTCTTTAATTGAACTGTTTCTGAACTTACGTCATAGCGAAGATGAGGAAGAAGAGAAGGAGGAGGAAGTGGAGGAGGAGGTGGTGGTGCTGAGGGAGGCGAAGGAGGAAGTGATGAGAGTGAACGAAGAAGAGGAGGAGGAGGAGGAGAAATGGGAAATTAAGAGAAGATGAGATGGAGAATGAGGAGTGATGTCGAGAGAGAAAGAGAGAATGGCAAGGGGAGGAAGAAAGCGAAGGAGGCAGAAAACTTGGAAGGGAAGGAAGGAGGGAGGGAAGGAGGAAGGGAGAAAGGGAGGGAGAGAGGGAGAGAGGGAGGGAGGGAGGGGGAGAGGGAGAGAGGGAGGGAGGGAGGGAAGGGCTGCTGGCTGGCTGATACTGAGACAAGATGACACGGAAGCAAAGTTGACAAAGGAGAAAAAGTTACATAATGAAGGACGAAGCGACTGATAAGCTTCAAGAGGCTGAACGAGACGCTTCCCTGACAACCTGAACTTACTGACGAAAGATAAAGAAAAAAAGAAAAAAACTAGAATCTCCATTTTTTTTTCTTTTGTGACGAGACGAGAAAAAGAAAAGTGTTAAATACATACTCGGAATTGCTATCGAGAAAAAGAGAAAGGAGGAGAAAAATGTATATAGCAAGAGTAAAGGAATATAATACTTACATACGAAAAATTGATTAGAGGAAAGAATAGTAGAAAACAACCTTGAACAAAAGAAGGGAGGAGAAAGGAAGCAAAGGCATGTTAAGTAAAAAGAGGAGATAGGATAACACAAAAGAAGAAGAAGAACAGATAAAGATAAAACAGTAAAACATGTACGAATTGTATTGAAAGAAGATAGGGAAGACGTAAACGAAGAAGAGAAAGAGAAGAAGAGAAGGGGAAGAAAGAGGAGCTAGTCGTAATGGCGGTAGGAAGAAGAAAAGAAGAGAAGAAAATATATAATTCCACAAAAAAAGATGAAGAATAGGATAAAAATATATAAACAACTAGACAAAAATGTATCTCATAAATTAAGAATAAATAAAATATAAAGAAAAGAAAAGAAAATACATCACTAAAGACAATATATATATTTTGCCATTGCAGAAATCATTTTCTCTTCTGACTTTGTTGTAAATGTTCAGATAAAATATAATAATGATTTCAAGAAGTGCGGATTGTGGTAGGGATGAGGATTGTGGTGAAATAATACTGGTTGTGATAGTTGTAGTTGTGGTGGACGGTGGAGGTGAGTGGTGGTGACAGTAATGGTGGTGATGGTGGTGGTTGTAGAGTCCATTGGTAGTGATGAAGATGGTAGTGGTGGTGCTTGTGGTGGAGATAATTTTGGTGGTGATGGTAGTCGTGGTGGTGGTGGTGCAGTTGTAAAAATAGATACAATGGTTGGTGGTGGTAGGTAATGGTAGTGAAAAGGCTGGAGTAAGTCGTTGCGGTGGTAGTGGTGGTGATGGTGGTGGTGGTGGTGATGGTGGTGGTGGTAGTGGTGGTGATGGTGATGATGGTGATGATGGTGGTGGTGGTGGTGGTGGTGGTGGTGATGGTGGTGGTGGTGGTGGTGGTGGTGGTGGTGGTGGTGGTGGTGGTGGTGGTGGTGTGACAAGGCAGTCGAGCAACCAGCTGTGTAAAATCCTTGCGTCCACACACACACACACACACACACACACACGGTCCTGCCAGTGACAGTCCTCCTTTGAACTGTAACTTTTTCTGACCTTGGCGCATGTAAAAAAAAAATCACAAAAAACACAAACATAAGCTCCGCAAGAGTGAACTACTGGCAAAAATGTGCCTTTTTTCCCTTTTTTTCCCCCTGAATTATTGAAAAAATTGATGCTTCACACGCGAAAAAATAAGAGTACCTGAATATTTTTTTGTTTACATTTTATTCATTTGCAGCGAATATTTGTTTATTACTAACTATACAATACATGATTAGATATTGATTTATACGTAGAAACTTATATTCAGTACAAAATAATTACTAAAAACTTCTACTACATTATTTTTTTTTATGTGGAAATGTATCAAAAATAGAGTGAAGGACAAATAGTGGAGAAAAACTTTTGTGGAAAAATGTAAAGTATAAAGAAAATATATATAGAGATAAAATACTAAGAAAATAACAGTTTTTTCTTAACGTAATGTAAAAAAGGAATCGTAAGAACTTATTTACCGTGTGTGTGTGTGTGTATGTGTGTGTGTGTGTGTGTGTGTGTGTGTGTGTGTGTGTGTGTGTGTGTGTGTGTGTGTGTGTATGTGCGTGTGTGTGTGTGTGTGTGTGTGTATGTGCGTGTGTGTGTGTGTGTATGTGCGTGTGTGTGCATCAGGAGCCTGGGAGAGACAGGACATTCCTTGGCTTAACCTAACTCACACCTAAATTGTCCTTCTAAAACTTACATCAATATAAAAATTATCCCTTCACTTCTTCATCCTTTCCTCCCTTTAAAAAAAAAACACCCACGATCTTTCTTCCCATTTAGTGGCTCATTTACACCTAATAAATCCACATCTCCATCACATTTTTTAGAAGTCTACAAAAAAATCTTGAAAACATTTGCTGAAAAAAATGTCTTGGGCACCATAAGATAGCTTCTCCGCGGTACATATATATTTTTTTGGCTCTAAGATGCCAGACATTCCTGCCGATAACACGGTAGGCGATTGGTATCACTCAGGAGGAAAATTCAGGAAGGAAGCGCGAGATAGTGGGAGAGGATGAGCAAAATGTGGTATCGGCTGCTCGCTGAGGACACTGAAAAAAAAAGAAGTTTTTTTTCGATGCTTTTTTTTTTTCTTTTCTTTTTTTTTCTCTCTCTTTGATCCTTCTTTTTCTTTTTTTTAGGTCAGAAAGGGGAAGTGAGGGGTCTTTTGAGAGTGAAAATCAAAGTAGCTGTGGTTTTAAGAATTTTCCCTCCACTTTTCCTCTTCCACCCACTCCACACACACACACACACACACACACACACACACACACACACACACACACACACACACACACACACACACACACACACACATATATAAACACACAATACGGAATTAAAAACTATTTTCCCCATTATAAACAAGGAAAAGTAAATTAATCCGCTCCAGGACCCAAAAAAACCCATCATCAAGACGCTTTTAACTATGATTCAAAATAAAAATAATAATAATAATAAAACAAGAAATAAATGCACTAACGTGAAAATAACTGCCTTTACCTAAGTGAACAGTTCTGATGGTGCATGTGGAAGGTGGAGAGGAGGAAGGAGGGAGAGAGTTTTATTGCTTTGAAGGTGAAGCACTGTTCATATAGCAGTGGTAGTGACACATTGTTCAGTCAGTATATACAGCCAAACATGACTTTCTTTTCAATATTGCACTCAAAATCCCTGTACCATAATTAGAAGAAAAATAAGTAGCGAAAAAATAACAATGAAAATAGTTCCTGTTATTAAATGTATAAAAATTCTTGTTAATGATTCTGGTAATAAGAATAAGAATAAAAAGAATAAGAGGAAGACCAAAAAATTACCATTTCTCTTTATTATAATGTTAGATGAAAGAGGAGGAGGAGAAAGAGGAAGAGGTGGAAGATGCAAGACAAAAGATGAAGACGAGGAAAGGAAGGGAGAGTCTAAATACAGAATATGAGGTAGGAGGGAGTAAGGATAGAAGAATGGGAGTAGGGGGAGGAGGAGTTAATAGGGGCACCGTCTGGGGTGGAGTTGTAGAGGCGTCTCTATGGAGTAACTTTGTTCATTGACAGGATTACTGGTGGCTGTGTCCCTCCCTCTCTTAGTCCCTAACCTCACCTCCCTTCCCTTATAACGCCTGCTGCTGCTACTCTATATGTGGTGGTGGTGGTGGTGATGATGGTGGTGATAGTAGACACACACACACACACACACACACACACACACACACACACACACACACACACACACACACACACACACACACACACACACACCCTTGCCTCATGATGCTGAATTTTGCAGCATAATCACGTGCTTTACATGGAAACAAGAAATATAAATGCTAATGACTCTTCTTAATGACGTGACGTTTGTGGTAAGATTTGGGATAAAAAAAATGTTATACTGCTATACTACAGACATTTTTTTTTTCATTATAGTTTAGTGTAGTATATACGTTATCTTTCTCTCTTTATTTTTCTGTCTTTTATCTCTCTCTCTCTCTCTCTCTCTCTCTCTCTCTCTCTCTCTCTCTCTCTCTCTCTCTCTCTCTCTCTCTCTCTCTCTCTCTCTCTCTCTCTCTCTCTCTCCCTCTCCCTCTCCCTCGCAAGTCAAGGTGGGAACGAGAGTTAATAATCAAGTGAGTTTTCATTATCGTGCGAAAAAAAAGTTGTCTTTCTTATTAATGAAAAAAGTACAGGAGTTATATTAGAAAACCTTAGTGAGCAGTTTTATGAAAAGATTAAATAGATAGAGAGATAGAGAGAGAGAGAGAGAGAGAGAGAGAGAGAGAGAGAGAGAGAGAGAGAGAGAGAGAGAGAGAGAGAGAGAGAGAGTTAGAGAGAGAGAGAGAGAGAGAGAGAGAGAGAGAGTTAGAGAGAGAGTATTGCAATTATCCATAACTCGTGTAAGAAAGTAAATGAAAATGTGTGTATGTGTAAATTTACTCCGCAGAATCCTTGCGGTTATTTAAATTCTCACAAAGATAAATACAGACGAGAATTAATATTTACTGAAATAAAACAAGATTGAAACTAAAAAGAATTAAAAGGGTAGGAAAGGGGTACAGCAAGGTTAGATAAAAAAGGAAAAAAATACACAAATGAATTAGGGGAAAGTGTGAATATTAGAGGAAAACTTTAAAAAAATATAAAAAAAAACAATGCAAAGAATAAGAAAAGGGGGAACAGAGGAAAAAAAATATGAAATACTGAATAACGTGAATGAAAGAATAATAATCAAACCAAGGAAGAGGGTAAGAGAGAGAGAGAGAGAGAGAGAGAGAGAGAGAGAGAGAGAGAGAGAGAGAGAGAGAGAGAGAGAGAGAGAGAGAGAGAGAGAGAGAGAGAGAGAGAGAGAGAGAGACCACCATGGAGAATTAGCTGTAACGTTCAGCTGAGGTCTCTGCTGTGTAAATATTAGCTGTTGTCTCATTATGCCTTGCCGGTGGGTCGTTTGCTTCTGTTTGTTTGGGGAGGAACTCATTCTTGTCTGTGGTCGTAGTAGGAGTAGTAGTAGTAGTAGTAGTAAGAGTAGTAGTAGTAGTAGTAGTAGTAGTAGTAGAGATAATAGTTTTTTTTAGTGGGTAGTATAATTTTTAGTCATCAATTAGTACTTCTTTCGATTGTGTTCTTAATTCCATAGCTTTATTTACTTAATTTTACTTAATCTATTCCATATATGTAAGTTCTATTGATGTGGTAGATAGTTACTCATCTACTCTTAAACATATCAGTAATGCAGTAATACAATACTTTTTTTTTTTTCCTGTCACCAATGCTATCCAACTTTTCCACTTTTTTCAGTTCGTTATGCATCAATGTATGTTTGTTTTTTTGTTTTTTTTAACTATGTATCGTATCCATTTATTTCACGTTAACTAAAACTGTGGCCAAAACGAGTTATAATTTTACCTTCATCCACTTTTTTTCCCATTCCATGACTTGTTTCCCTTCCACCTTTTCACTGGTAATTTTCGTAACGATCAACCTATCCTGTTTTTTTTTTTTCCCTTTTTTCCCCTACAGTTTAGTTTCCTTCTCGAGGGGAGTTTCAACACTGGTCAGGAATTAAATGGACTTACCTTTTTTTTCCAATGCCTTTCTTTTCTTGTGTAGGGAATTGGAATTAACTATTTTTTCTATCGAACTTGTTTCATAGACGTGGGTTAGTGTCATATCGTAAAATAGTAATAGTAGAAGTAGTAAAAATAGTAATAGTAGTAGTAGGAGGAGGAGGAGGAGGAGGAGGAGGAGGAGGAGGAGAAACTAGTGATGGTGGTGGTGAAAGATGGCCAGAAATTGTGGGAAAACAGACGTGAGTGAGGGTTGGATGCGAGGCGATGAGAAATGACCATCTAAGGGGTGAAGACAAGAGAGGATTGTAAGGACTGGCGCAGGACGTGACTAAAGGGGAAAGAGGGTGGAAAAGAGGCGGTGAGGGCGGTGGTAGTGGCTAATAGCAGGCACAACGAGGCGTCCTTGGCTCCGGACAAAGTGCCAAAGAGGGGAAGTGAGGGGAAAGAAAGGCGACAGTGTTTAGGAAAGGATAAAAAAAAAATTCCTCGTACACAAACGTAAAATTTTGATCAAGTATAAAAAAACCCAAAAAAAACAGTGGAATGGAAGGAAGTTATAATAAGAAATAAAAGAAATGATAATAACAATAAGTAATAACACGTGATAACTGTAATAAGAAGGAAAGAGCCGCTTATGGGGAAGGAAATTTCAGTTAGGAAGGTAAAGGAAACGTTTCTTCAGGAGGTAGAAAGGTAAAAGAAATAATAAAAGGAGAAGTGAGGAGGTGGGAAAATGGCTTTGAGGGATATTGTGTTTCTGTGGAAAGGAGAGCAACGTAAGGTTAACAGAAACGTTTTGCAAGGAAGAACAGCACGAGTAGGGAAGGGAAGAAACGTTTGAGAATAGGAAGGGAATTACAAAAGCAAGTAAAATAAAACAACGTTGAATAATATAAACAAAGCAATTTAACCAGATAAAGAAAGAAAAACATAGACGGAAAGTGTTATTTTGTGAGGAGGAAAAGATGATAATAAAAGATTGGGTGAAAAAAAAAGTAATGAAAAGAAGTCTAGAGGGATACTTAAGGAAAAGATTATAGGGATGAAAGTAGAGATTGGAGGAGGAGAAAATTGTAGGAAGGAAGTAACGTTTTCGGAGGCAGAAGGTCTAACTTAATTTAAAAGGCAAAGTAACGTCAGATAGATGAAAAGAAAGGAAAGGAGAACTGACTGTCTTTCAATTGTCCAATAGAAAGGACCAGAAGACATGAGATTGAAAAAAGAAGAATGGAAAATAGAAAGATATTGGTAGGATAAAGAAGGATTGAATGAAAGCGATAAAGTGATAGAAAAAAAAGTGAAATAGGCGAAAAGGATTAAAGGGAAAGAGGAAACTGGAGAATAAGAGTACAAGGAAGAGGAAAAAGGGAAGGATGAAACAATGTGAAAGCCTGGAGGAAGAAAATTGGAGAGAAAAGCATGAGAGGGGGAAAATAAGAGAGGATGTTGGAGCAAGGAGAAAGGGAAAAAGAGGAAAAAATGAGTAAAGGAGCGAGAGAAAGAGAGAAGAAAGGATGAACTTGAAAGGGAGAAAAAGAGATAGAGAGAAGAGAGAATCGACTTGAAGGGAGAAAAAAGCGATAGAGAAAAAAAAATGTGCTGAGAGAAAGAGAGAAGAAATGATGAGCTTGAAGTGAGAAAAAGAGATAGAAAGAAGAAAGGATGCAGAGAGAAAGAGAAAAGAAAATATGAACTTGAAGGAAGAAAGGGATAGAGAGAGTAGAAAAGATTAACAAAGAGAGAGAAAGAGAGAGAATAAAGAATAAAAGAATAAAGAATAAAAAAGAGAAGAAAGGATGAATTTGAAGTGAGAGAAAGGGATAGAGAGAAACAAAATAACAGAGAGAAAGAGAGATAAAGGATAGACATGAAGGGAGAAGGAGCGATAGAGAGAAGAAAAAATAAAATTGAAGTGAGAAAGGGATAGAGAGGAAACAAAATAACAGAGAGAAAGAGAGATAAAGGATAGACATGAAGGGAGAAAGAGAGAAAGAGAGGCTGGGTGAAGTGATCCTGATGATGCTACGGGAAACTGAAGCATTCTCGGGAAGCTCATATTTCTGAAGTAGATGAGGTAAACCACTTTAAGGTAATCTCGCTGCCGTTCCATAATAAAGTGGCGCGAGGCTGAAGTGGCCCATCCTGTTCACCACCTGATTTACTGGACCCGAAAAGCATGCCTGGTCTGGCCCGGTCTGGCCTACTCCACTGGTCCCCTTCCCTTCCCTTCCCTTCCCTTCCCTTCCCTTCCCTTCCCTTCCCTTCCCTTCCCTTCCCTTCCCTTCCCTTCCCTTCCCTTCCCTTTCCTTTCCTTTCCTTTCCTTTCCTTTCCTTTCCTTTCCTTTCCTTTCCTTTCCTTCCCTGTCCTCCTTCCCTTCCCTCACCTCTATCACCTCTCACCCACTCTACATCTAATCATCTTTACACCTAGTAAGTGTAGAAAGTTGATTATGTTAAGGAATTATAGTATTTTGACGGCCAATGTTGATTTTTTTTAATTTAGATTTTTCTGTTACAAATGGAATATAGTAAAAAGTATGATATCACGTTATTATAATTTTTTTTGTCTTTTCTTTTTTTCTTCATGAATTATTTTTATTATTTATACTGCTGATACTAATATTATTATTAATACTACCATCATTACAACCATAATCATTATCAGAATTACACAGATTAAAAAAAAAAATTAAAGATAATGAAATATTAGAGCAAAAGAAAGACCATAACTCCAAAGACACAACAGCAAACAAAGACTAAGAGAGAAAATAAAGAGAGGAAATTAATTAATACCTTACCTGGCCGTTCTCTCACCCACTCCACCTAGACGGGAAAGAAAGTAAGTCGTAGCAGAAGGAAACTAATAAAAAATAATTAACTTCCTGGAAACTAAGGATGAAATATTGGTAGTTGTTGACTTTGTTTCTCTCTATCTCTCTCCTTTTTTTTGTTTTATTTTTTTGGTTTCATTTTTCTTCGTAAAGGTGAAAACGAAAAACAGATAAATAAATAAATAGGTAAAAAGTGTAATAGTTTCCCCTGTTTGTGTTTCCCTGTGTGGCGTGTCCCGTCGTGGAAGTCAAATTTAATTATATTTTTTTTATCTCCATTTTCTTTGGAGATGCAGCGAGAATAAATTAATTTGTGTCCATCTGTTTTTTTTCTTCTGCATTTCTTTTGTGTTTTATAAGAAGTTTAGTGAGGTTTTTGTTTTTAATTACTTTGGTTTGTGTACATCTTGATTTTTGTTTTGTCTGTGTGTGTTTATAATGTGGTTATAAATGTATTGTAATGCCTGTACGTACACACACACGCACACGTACACGCATACACGCACACGCACACGCACACGCACACACACACCACACGCACACACACACACACACACACACACACACACACACACACACACACACACACACACACACGTAGGACAAACAAACTCTGAAAATATAAAATAAGTTTATCATCACATGACAAACCATTTTTTTTATACAATTCAGTACGTTCACTTTTTTCTAAACTTTTTTTTTATGTTGTGTGCCACGAGGGGGCTTTTTCCCTCCTATTTTTCCCCTTAAATCCATGAAAATTTATTCATTTGCCAGTGTTGTGGTGGGAAGGAAAACGAAAAAAGAATACACTGAACGTAAGGAGAGAAAAAAGAAAAGATGTAGATTTAAAAGGACAGTTTTTTGAGGAGATAACTATTTTTTTGGGAGAAAGAGAAATAATGGTTGATGGATGAGGCTCATTTACTTAATCAAGTCACCAAAATATAAAGTTACTAAAAGCGAAGAGATGAAAAGACAAAAGCAATGCATATAAAAATTGTTAACATCAAGAATATAATAAATTGAGAAAGGTAATTACTAGATACATATTTCGAAATCGATATTAAGAAAATAACAAAAATTAAAATATAATCCAAGAATAACTCAAAAAACGCGAAATCCAACACAATTAAAACCTCACAAAACACACAAACTCAACATACATTACAATTAAAATAAGAAATAAAAGAAAAAAAAACTAGCCGCCTCCCCTTCTCATCTTTCGACCTGAAGCTAGAAAACCAAAATAGCCTCAGAAACCCATACATAAATATAAATAAATATAAAACAAATATCTTAGTGGCTTTACAGAATTCAGGCTTCAGCAATAAGTGAGTCAGTATTCAAAGGGTATAAGCCTGAAGCTCTGAGGATCCTAGGAGAGTCCTGGGGGAGGGTCCTGAAAAATGTAGCATCAGTCTGAAGAAGCAAGTGAAGGATGGTAATATAAGCGAGGGAGAGAGATCTACAATGCTGATGAGGTGTGTTATATAGATGGGAAGGGAGGAGGCGGATGCTGGATGAAGGAGAAAGATTGTGAGTGTATAAGTGAGACAAAAAAAAGAAAAAGAGACAAAGAAAAAGAGTTAGAGATAAAAACAGATGACGTATTATATAAAGTACAAAGATATGTTTTCCTTCACAAACACGGGGAAGAAAGTAAAGAAAAATTGATAATGCTAATAATACCGAAGACCCACTCTCCCGTTTTTCTTGTGGGACATTTAAAGGCAGGTAACTTCTCTCCTTCCTTGAGTGGTATGGGATGGAAACAATATTTTGAACGCCGCATTAAACTTTTCGCACTGTGGTAATTTATCGTTCGGAAAAGAGAGAGAGAGAGAGAGAGAGAGAGAGAGAGAGAGAGAGAGAGAGAGAGAGAGAGAGAGAGAGAGAGAGAGAGAGAGAGAGAGAGAGAGAGAGAGAGAGAGAGAGAGAGAGAGAAAGAAAGAGAAAGTCAACTCCGCTTTCAGAGATATGCCAGGAATCTGATGCACAATCAAGCCTTTTCGTCATTCTTGCTTTGTGGTAGAATTTTAAAAGCTTTTTATTCCATTTTTTTTTCTTTTAGTCATTGGATTTTTTTTTTTTCCTTTTATTTTCCTCTTGGCTTCACTCGAAATTTCGTTGGCGCTTCACGTAATTATGCAAATGAATTCCAACGTGCCTGTACTGCAATCTGACACGTACTACCGAACAGGAAAACAGTACATTATTATTATTATTATTATTATTATTTTCTCCTGTTTTTATTTTTTCAAACGCAGTAATACCGTCGAATGTAAAAAAAAGTTAAAAGAGGGGAGGGACGGGAGAAATCTGTCTTTTTTTTCCCATTTTCTCATTAGTTGTCCATTTTCAAAGAGGAACGTTAAAGAGGGGAAGCTTCGTCATATATATTTTTTTCTAGTCCTTATCCTTGGCAATCGAGATAAACAATACTGGATAAGGGAGAGAGAGAGAGAGAGAGAGAGAGAGAGAGAGAGAGAGAGAGAGAGAGAGAGAGAGAGAGAGA
>JAPQNM010000037.1:363035-395535 GCA_029783475.1 Metacarcinus magister | reverse complement strand
ACTAAGCCTTCCCTCAGCGGTAAAATTCTATAAAGCATGAAACAAAAATATACCTCACTGAAGTCTTTCCTCAGTTTTCCTCTTGGTTCTTACCTTCCTATTCACCTGTGTTATTTAGAGCATTCCCTTAAGTCTTAAAATACCCTTTAGAACACGACTCCCCTTCTAACCTTTACATAAGTTTAACCTGCCAACCTTTCTATAAGTTTCCCTTACTTAACATTGCCATTCACAACATCACTTCTGCCTTAACTTCACTACTTTCTCTTTTTTCTCAAGTTACTTTGCAAACATGTCTGTTATTAGAAGAAAAACTGGCTTATTCTTGACCCTCTAGTGTAGCTTAAAGTACGAGAGTCAAGGTGGAATTATATTTATCCTACTATCTGCCTGTCTCTATTGGGGCTGCGGGACTGCGGGAGAGGCTGTTAGCATGCATCTCTCTTGGTAGTGATTGTGTGGGATGCTAAGCCGGGAGGGAGAGGAAATGTTAAGGAATTATATACGTAAACTGAAGGAAATACTGGATGCTGAGAAGATGAAGCTTAGAAGAAGAAAGAAAGGGGAAAGGAGATAAAAGTTGAAGAGAAAGAAGATATGATAAGGAAACACGAGAGATTATAAAGTGGAAAGAATTTATGAAAGTGTTATCTGGGAAGAAGAGATGTTGAGTAGATGGTGAAGGAGGAAGACAGAGAAGAGAGATGTGAGAAAAATGATAATAAATGGAACACAACATTTCTTTTGTTATATTGTGAGAAAACACGAGATAATCTGAACTTACTAGAAACAGGAGATGAGAAAGTTGCTAAAAATATACCTGGGAGAGAAGATGCACGAAGGGAAGATAGTTTAATATAAGATTTCAAAGACAAAAATATCATAGAGGGAAATAATTGAAAAGGATGAATGTTTAAGGAAATACATGTTATATGAGAGAGAGAGAGAGAGAGAGAGAGAGAGAGAGAGAGAGAGAGAGAGAGAGAGAGAGAGAGAGAGAGAGAGAGAGAGAGAGAGAGAGAGAGAGGGTTGCTTGTGGAAGTTAATTGGGTTTGGATGTAGGAGGAGAGCTTGTTGTTGAGGTTGTGTGGACAATGCATGCAAGAGGAGGAAGAAGAAGAGGAGGAGGAGGAGGAATAATAGGAAGAGAGGGAGAGAAGAGGGAAGAACAGAAGGATTAACAGTAGGGAGAAAAAGGATAAAAAAAAAGACCACAAAGTAATGAAAGAAGAGCAGGAAGTAAGTTGATAATACAATATAATGATGAGCAAAAAAAAAAAGATAGAAAGAAAGGATATAAAAGAATGAACATGATAAAGCAAGAGAAATGCGGGAAATGTTAGAATGTTGCACGTATATAAATGAAAAGAAGAAAAAAAGAATATATATAAACTAAATTTCAACTGAAACATACTTAAAAAAAAAGACATGTTCAGGCTAAGTTTGAAATACACGAAACGGAAAAAAACAGAGCAAGAAAAAAAACATATGACAGTTGCAACTACAGTGAGGGGAAGCGAGAATTAGCATAGAGAGAGAGATAGACAGAGAGAGAGAGAGAGAGAGAGAGAGAGAGAGAGAGAGAGAGAGAGAGAGAGAGAGAGAGAGAGAGAAAAAAAAACTCACCAGTATCAAAATAGAAAAAGGAAAAAGAGCTGGTTGATGCAAGATGAAAAGAGGATTTTCAAGTGATGCAGGAAAAACCAGACTGAGTGGAGGAAAGAGGGAGAAAGTGAGTGAAGGATAGGGAGAGAGAGACAGAGAGAGGGGTGGGGAAGGGTGGAGAGGGGAGGGGAGGGAGATGCCGAGGGAAACAGAGAGGTTCTAGAGTGGAGTGGGCTTGGAGTGGAGTACTGACGGAGAGGGAGAGTGAGTGAGTGAGGGAGTGAGGGGAGGAAGGAGGGAGGGAGGGAGGGAGGGAGGTCCTAGCAAGAGAACATTTCACATTATGAGCATCGCCTGTGTCGCCTCTTGGAAGGAGCGCTAACGAGATTATCCTGTCTAAGTGAGGCAATTTAAGACTAATATAATATGATGTTCTTGAGGATAAGGGTGAGAATGGAGGAGGAGGAGGAGGAGGAGGAGGAGGAGGAGGAGGAGGAGGAGGAGGAGGAGGAGGAAAAGAAGATGAGGGGACTACTATTATAAAAAAAAAAAAAATCATCTACCTTAATGAAGAGAAGCATATAAAAAAAAAATTCAAAACAAGATGGAAGAAAAAAATAACGAAAAACAAAGGTGAGAGAGAGAGAGAGGGAGTAATAATTAAGGTGTATATTGGGAGGTAAGGCAATTCAGGTATGACCAGGTGAAGACAACGAGTCAACAACATGTCTTAGAATGGCATTGTACCAACTAACAACTCATTGGTTTGACGAACAGCTGCCTTGAGGGGGACAATAGCCGGTCCTACGCCTCAACAATGACTTAGTTTGCGTCTGAGTAATTGGTCTTGTCTTGCCCCCCCTGTACCCCCCTATGCCCCCCTATGCCCACCTATGCCCACCTCGCCCTCTCACCTGTACTTGTTCTATGAAGGCATCTCTCCCCCAAGTTGGTGTGCTGTTTCCTATCCTGTTTTGCTTGAATGTGTCTTGTGTGTGTGTGTGTGTGTGTGTGTGTGTGTGTGTGTGTGTGTGTGGTGGGTGGGTGGGTGGGTGGGTGAAGGGAAATAGTCATCCGCACACGCCAAAGTTAGAACGAAGGAAGGAAATGAAGGAAACAATAAGGAAGAGGAAACGATAGAAGGGTAGAAGGGAGCATAGGAGGAAAGAGAAGAAAGGAGGAAGTGTAAGAGTGATACAAGCAACAATATGTGTACAAATATCTGTTTATCTGACTGAGCATAACCTAGATATAACCTCATTCTCTCCTCCCTTATCTTCCTTTCTCCCTCTTTATCCCTCTCTCTCTCTCTTTCTCTCTCCTTTACATCTCTTCACTGTACAAACATTTATATTCCTGCTCAATTATTTTCTCTATGTATAGGGATGACTGTATATGGGTCATTCTTTTATCTCTCTCTCTCTCTCTCTCTCTCTCTCTCTCTCTCTCTCTCTCTCTCTCTCTCTCTCTCTCTCTCTCTCGCTCTCGCTCTCGCTCTCTCAACCTAGTGTCAATTGAGTCGGGCAGCGTTCAGAAGTACCGCCTCTATTGGAAAGCTACAGTTTCTCTCTGATATTGCCCGCCCTCTACAGTGCTTCCCGTAAGGTTAACAAACTGGTTATTGCCTTCGAGAGAGAGAGAGAGAGAGAGAGAGAGAGAGAGAGAGAGAGAGAGAGAGAGAGAGAGAGAGAGAGAGAGAGAGAGAGAGAGAGAGAGAGAATGGGAATGACGAATATACGAAAGGGTTGGAAAAATATTTGGAAGAGATGCGAGGAGGGGGAAAGAGGATGGTTTGATTGTCAGTTGTTTGTTGGGGTTAGTTGCGGGGAAGGTGTGGGTTTTTGTTTTTGGGTGGGGGGAGGGTTGAAGGTGCCTTGAAAATACATACAGCGATTTTTAAAAGGTAATTGTTTTAATGTGATGTAAATAAAGGTCAGTATTATATAATTTAAGTTTTAATAACATGGGAGAGAAAAGGATAATAAAAATAAAACTTTGGTTCTGTCTATTTAATTATCTTTTAAAGTGAGTGGGGACTATTGACTCTCTCTCTCTCTCTCTCTCTCTCTCTCTCTCTCTCTCTCTCTCTCTCTCTCTCTCTCTCTCTCTCTCTCTCTCTCTCTCTCTCTCTCTCTCTCTCTCTCTCGGCATTAGGAAAACCACATATGCAAATTGAGGGAGTGAAATATATCACGCAGAACTGCCTCGTGTATGTACCTGAGCCTCACACAGGTAGGTTGAAAGCGACAGGTGAGGCTGTGCTAATGAGCGACACACCTGAGCTTACCTGAACCTAACACTGGCCTCGTTAGTACTACGCTTTATCAAGTAACTGTATAAGGGGGCGGGGGGAAGGTGTGTGTGTGTGTGTGTGTGTGTGTGTGTGTGTGTGTGTGTGTGGATTGTGTCGTTGTTAAGCTGCAAGGAACGAAGTATATGATAATAAGTTTTTGTTTTGTGGTATAAAAATGAAGGAATGTTCTCCTCCTCCTCCTCCTCCTCCTCCTCCTCCTCCTCCTCCTCCTCCTCCTCCTCCTCCTCCTCCTCCTCCTCTTCCTCTCCTTCTTCTTACTCCTCTCATCCTCATCCTCCTCATCCTCATCCTCACTCTCTTCTTTCTCGTCCTCCTCCTCCTCCACCTCCTCCTCCTCCTCCTCCTCCTCCTCCTCCTCCTCCTCCTCCTCCTCCGCCGGTATTGGCATGCCCTGACGTGTGGCTGAGCCTCGGGTGATGGAGGGAAGGAAGGAGAGGAAGAGGGAGGACAAAAAGCAGGAGGGAAAATGGAGGAAAACTGGCAGGGAAAAATGAGAGGAGGAATAAGGAATTATACCAAAGAGAGAGAGAGAGAGAGAGAGAGAGAGAGAGAGAGAGAGAGAGAGAGAGAGAGAGAGAGAGAGAGAGAGAGAGAGAGAAAGCTATAGAAGACCGAAAGGGATATTTAAATTACTTCTTGATGAGGAAAACTTTCACCTTCTTGACTTACCAATTGAGTGACTTATTGGATGACTCACAATGACTGACTTACAGCTTCACACAATTAACACTAAGGCTACACTTTGTTATTACCTTACCTGTCCTCATTACCTGTTCAAATTCCGTCTCACGTGGCTCAACGCTCACCTGTAAAGTTAATTAGCTATTGACGAAGAATTTTTTTACCCATATAATTAAAGTAAAGGTGAATTGTGTGCAACTAAAGCTTTGTATATATTTTTTGTTAGTTTTTACATTTATTTATTTATTTTATTTATTTATTTATTTATTTTATTTATTTTATTTTTTTCAAGTCCAGTTTTATTCATTTTCCGTGTTTATGTTTAGGTTCTTCGCTTCTCTGATATATATTTCTAGCAATATGTTCAGGTATTGAAATATTTTACAGATATCTACATGTTTTCGTGCAGTCAATGTACTAAAACTTATCCTTTCGCATCCATCAGATATTTTTAAAAGCGTATTCATATCATATAACTTCTGGATTTTCTTTCACTATTTTATATATATATATATATATATTTCTATTCATTCCAATCTCTCGTTTTCTCTGTATACATATATCTGACCTCCTCTTTCTCTCTCACTCCTATCTATCTATCTATCTATCTATCTATCTATCTCTCATATTTTAGCATCCTCATACTGTTCCTTCCTCACAGCATCATTCATCAGGTGAGAGGAGATGAATATGTACAGGTAGGAGTGAGTTAATTTTCCACCTGTCGCCCGGAAAGACGTACTAACGAGGAGCCTCAGGTGTGGTGGGCGCCGGCTGGGTTTGTGGTTGCATGACCGATTGGGGAAGTGTGATTTATTTGGGTTGAATCACGTTACCTGCCTATTGCTAACACCTGTTCCCTTATTCCCAGGTAATAGAGGAGAGTAATGTTGGGTTGGTATATGTTTTGTTATCTTGTATGTTTTTTTATTTGTGTTTTTGGTGTGTTTTGAAAAGAGTTATTTGAGTGTTTTTTTTTATGTAAGTGAGAAATATAATTGATTTTTGGTTTTTATTGATTAGGTAAGAATCAAACTAATAATTATTCAGTAACAGAAACACATTATAAACGGCAGAAATAATAACAAGAACAACAAATTCAACTCAATCTTGACCTACACACACACCACACACACACACACACACACACACACACACACACACACACAAACCACAGCTCTGCAATGATCCGGCAAAAACTAACCCTCTTTTTTTCCCCCTTTTTTCCTTTCAGTCTGTCGTCACTTTTCCCGGCCAGTGTACGCCATGGTGGGGTCGGTTCAGCCAGACAGCTTCGACACCCTCCACTCCTACACCAACACCTTCCAGATGCCCTTTGTCACACCTTGGTTCCCGGAAAATGTAAGTACGAAATTATCTATAAGGATCATTACCATTTTTGTGGGGTAACAGAGGAAGTAATATTAGTAGTGTTGTTTTATTTTATTTTTTTCGTCCGCTAGCCTCGTTTTAGTGATAATGTTCACCTCAATTTCACTTCCAAGGAAAGATTTGACCTAAAAAAATGTTAAGTTCGCGTTTGCCGGAGTGTCTCTTATTCCTTTTAAACATTTTTTTTTCTCGTTCTGTTTTATTATCTATCATTTTTTCTTCACTCTTTTCTATTTATTACACTTCCCTTCTATACCCTTACTTTCCTTTCCTTCTCTCCTTTACTCTCTTTTCTTCCCCCTAGCCAACCTTTCCTTCCTTCCTTCTCTTCCTTCCTTCCTTCCTTCCTTTCTTCCTTCCATCTCCACTACTTGTCTTTACTTATCTCTTGTTTGTTATTTTCCCTTTCTTTCCTTTCTCTTTGCCTTCCCTTCTCCCCTCTTCTCCCCTACTCCTCTTTGATTCCCTTTCTCCTCCTTAACCCTTTCCTCCCCTTCCACCCTGGCGCCGTGTTAAAACCATCCCGGCGGGTGGTTGCCTACTGATCACCAAACCTCCTGAAGCAGACCACACCATCTCCCTCCTGACGATGCACTAAGTGATCTTGGCCATTCCAGCCACCTAATACTACCTGAGGACACACACACACACACACACACACACACACACACACACACACACACACACACACACACACACACACACACACGCACACGCACACAGGGAAGTGGTCATATGGTGTTAGCACTTGCCCAAAAAACGACTTATATTCGATGCGCTTTGAGAAGTTGAAGATTTTAACCGATTATTCTTGTCAATCTCTCGACTTTTCCAGCCATGTTTAATGCACAGATCGGCTTGGATGCTTGTTAAGAACCTTGCTTCAAAGTGTCAGGCTCACTCCCCCTTCCTCACTCCCTCCTCTCCCTTCCCCTCCTCTCCCTTCCCCTCCTCTCCCTTCCCCTCCTCTCCCTTCCCCTCCTCTCCTTCTCTTCCTCCTCTCCCTCCTCCCTTCCCTCCCTCACTGACTGACTACCTCCACACTTTTCTATTCTTCTTTTTTTCCCATCTATTCTCGACTTCTTTATGTTATCGCCTCCCTTGTTCTATCTTACTAATGATATAGAGTAGACAGCATTACTAGTAAAAATCTAATACTTATTCTAAGACTTCCTGGATTTTCTTTTATTTTAGTTCCTGAATTTTCTTTTATTTTAGTTCCTGGATTTTCTTTGATTTAATTCCTGATATTTTTTTTTATCTTATTCCTGAATTTTCTTTTATTTTAGATCTTGATTTTTCTTTTATTTTAGTTCCTGGATTTTATTTTATTTTAGTTCCTGGATTTTTCTCTTCCAGCTTAATATTCTCAGGACGGTTTGAGCTTCTTCACGTGACTTTAGTTCCTCTATCACTCATCCTTTACAAGCCTCTCTCCTTCCTTTCCTTATTTCCATCCCTTTGTCATCCCTTTCTATGGGGGTTTTCCTCGTATGTGACTCGCTTTCTAAGAAGTAGCATCCATTATGTAGCTTAAAAGCCTCTTGTTTTGCTCTTCCTTTAATATGATAACCTTTATTTCCCTTTCTGAGACAACCTTTCTCACTAAACTCAAGGACACCAACAAGACGAGAATATAGCTTTTCTTTTTGTGTTGTTTTTTTCCCTGCCTTTTACTCCTGTTTTCCGCTGGCGTAGGTTTGTGAGGCTAGAGGGGGAAGGGTAATGCAATATTGTATGTACCTTCCCTCCCCTCCCCTTCCCTTCCCTTCCCTTCCCTTCCCTTCCCTTCCTCCGGGGCTGTGGTGGTGGAGTGGTTTTATCAGCGTCTTTTTCCTCGTGTTTGCATCTTATCACTCGCCTTGTGGCTGTTAAGGCTGAAAGGATTTATGCAAAGGTCACGTAGCCATTGAAGGTCATCCTCTCCTTCCCTTCACCCTTTAAAACCCTTTCATCCTCTTCTTCCCTTCAGTGCACCTTCTTTTCTTTTCTTTTTTTTCTTTTATTTATCTGGTACACTGTTTTATTTATATTTATTTATTTTTTTGGGTGGAAAAAAATTCGTTGAACATGTTGGTGTTTATGTTCGTGAGTTTGGTGAAAAAATAAATAAATAAATAAAAAAAAGTTTACCGATGTACTTCTCCTCGAACCAGCGGACCAATCATCTTGGCTATCAAAACTTCTGACGTTTTCAGCCCAAGAAGTTGTCCAGATGAGGAGTTACGTTGCCTTGGAGGGGGTGGGGGGTGAGGGAGAGAGGGAGGGAGGGAGGGACGGGATCACCGGACATAAGGGAGGTGATGGGAGAGATGGAAGGGAAGGCATGAAGAACAGAAAGAAAAGAAAAAAGGGGAAAGAAGAAGAGTGCCTTACCCTACAAACCACCTCTTTCTTCAGACTTTTTTCACATTTTTTTTTACTCTTCCTTTCTTCCATCCTTCTATCTTTCCAGTTTTCCATCCATGCATTCCTTCCTGCCTTTCCTTCCTTCCGTTGCTGTCCCTCGCTGCCTCTCTCCTTCCGTCAGTCTTTCGTTTCCAGCTGCCTTGGTGTCTTCCGGAGTTATTACGAAGCCAAGAATGTCTGGAGGCTGGCGCTGTGCCTTCTAACCTTCCTTCACGAGTGGCAGAGCTGCAGGTGTTGTACTGAGGCTTCACATTCTGCTAGGCTTTGGTCGTCTTGTCTTCGTTGTCGAGGCATGCTTGTAGTCGCTGTAGGATCGTCAGTCACCGGCCAACACCTGAGAGCAATTAGAAACGCCAGCCAGTTATTGCGTCATGGCCAGAGCACAGGTGTGAGTGGAAGCCTTAATTGGGCTACACGTGACCACCAGGTGTACCTAGAATCACCTCCGCTGTCCCAGGTGTGCCAATCATTGAGTTCAGGTGAAAGGGGAAGGAAAAGTTTGCTCCCCTGACACACCCTTCATGGGGATGCAGTCAATTTCTGGGGTAAAAATATACATTGAGGAAAAATATAATGTTTTGTTTTGATTTTTTTTTTTTTTTGTGTGTGTGCTTTGTTCAGGCGAAGAGGAAAAGTTCTTATATTTCAATTGTTAGGAAAGTTTTTTTCTTCTCTCTCACAGATTTATTTCAGATTATTTTCCTTGAGGCAGCAATGAAAACCTGGAGAGGGAATATACTTTGGGTCATCTTTTCTCTCTCTCTCGGTCTTTTTCATTTCTCCTCCCAATTTTTTTTTTTTTTCTCTCTCTCTCTCCTCCCTGTTCCTATCTCCCTCTCATCTTCATTTTCTGTTGACTAAACTAATACTTGTCACTCGCTCTCTCTACTTCCTCTTCCACTCTCCTCTCCTCCCTGACATTCCCCTTTTTCATATCCCTGCGAGGAATGCTCTTTCTCATTAACATTGCCTCGTGTTGACTCTCCTCTTCACTTCCCTCAGTCCTCCTCCTTTATTTTCTCTCCTTTTCCATCCCTTTCTCTTTTCTCTCATTTTGCTTCTATCTTCCCCTTCTTCCTCCTCCCCTTCCCCTTCCTCCTCTCTTTCCCTTCCCTCCTCCTCACTGGAAGATAAATGACACTTCTGTGCTTTGGTTTAATGATATTCTGTGAGTCTGTTCACTTGTTCTTCTCTTTTTATTCTTAAGTCTTCGTGTCTCTTTGAATCTTTGCAATTTTTTATTATTTCATTATTTTTTTTGCCTCATTTTTATTTGTCTTATGTTCGTTCCGTCGTTTTGCAAATTCTGTTTCTGAGTTTTATTCTAGTTGCGTGTGATTCCTCTTCACTCACTTTGTTCGTTGAAAAGCTCTAACAATTGTGTCTATTTGATTTTTTTATGTTTTTCAGCATTTTTCTTCCTCTCTTCCATTTTTTTAATCATTTTTAAATCCATCTTATTTTTTTCTTCTCTCCTTCACGATTTTCCATTTTTTTTTCTCTTTTCTTTATTTCATCATGGATTTGCATTCTCTTTCCCTCGTATTTAAACCTTCCATCTATTATTTTTTTTCTTCTATTCTTTATTTATTCATTTTTTTCTTAGTTTTTTTTCGTTCCACTTCCAAAAATGGTTCTTAAAATCCTTTCCAAAAATGCCTCCCTCCTGCGGCCCTTCACTTCAAGTCTGCCTTTGTGTCTGTTTTCCTTCCGTCACTACAAAGGGAGAGATGGAGGAAGGAAAGGAAGGAAGGAAGGAAGGAGGGAAGGAGGGAGAATGTTTCCTCCTCTAGTTCCTCCCTCTCTTCCCTCTCTCTTTCTCCACCCCCCCCCCTTACCCTCTTGTCATCGTCATGCAGTAGAGAGAGAGAGAGAGAGAGAGAGAGAGAGAGAGAGAGAGAGAGAGAGAGAGAGAGAGAGAGAGAGAGAGAGAGAGAGAGAGAGAGAGAGAGATATGTCTTGTCAGTTATTGTTTTATCCACTTTCTTTCTCTCTCCTCCTTTCATTTATTTTGTATTCTCTTTTTGCCTTTCCCTCTTCACATCCCCTTCGCCTTATCAGTCCTCGCCCTCGTCTCGTATGTAAAATTTCTCTCTTATTCTTCATTCTCTCTCTTTCTCTTTCTCTCCCTCCTTCCCTCTCTCCTTTCCTCCCTCATCGTTTTCCTACATCGCTGCTTCATCCTCTACGTGTCTATATTCCTTGCTTTATTCTCTCTCCCTTTTCTCATTCTTTCATATGTCTTTTTAATGCAATTTGGAGATGCTTTCCAAAACATTGCATTTTTTTATTGTATTTAAGGAGCTTCAGGATTTGATAACATTTTAAGATGATTATTAACATCTTAATCTACTTGCATTTGATATTTAAATGTTTTTCTTCTATACCTGCGTGATTTTAGGCCAAATAGGTAAACAGGGAGGAGGAATTAATGTAGATAAAGCAATAGAGAAAGAAAGCTAAAGATAACTATCTATTGATTCATATGTGTAACCAACCACTCGACTTTCTTTGTAGATATAAAAAAAAAAAAAAAAACTTAAACTGCAGCATTTTCACTTTTTCTTTATTATTTCATGTTTTTTTTTATACATTTTTATTTTGCTCTTCGCTGAAAACATATCTTCATTCTTTGTTTTTTTTTATCTCTGTCTTCCGTTCTCATCTTCCTCTTCTCCCTCCTCTTCCTCCTCCTCTTCTTCCTTCCTTGTGTTTCCAGCTTCTCAAAATTTCCTCTTCGTCCTCGTCCTCCTCTCATCAGTTTCTCGAGCTCTTCTTACCCCCTCCTCCTCCTCCTCCTCCTCCTCCTCCTCCTCCTCCTCCTCCTCCTCCACCTCCTCCTCCTCCTCCTCCTCCTCTTCCTCCTCCTCCTCCTCCTCCTCCTCCTCCTCCTCCTCCTCCTCCTCCTCCTCCTCCTCCTCCTCTTCCTCCTCCTCTTCATCTCCTCCTGCCATTGCTGCTCCTCTCCCTCCTATGTTCCTGCGTATGTTCCTCTTCTTCTTCCGCGTTTTCGTCGTCTTCCTCCTCCTTTACGTCCTCTTCCTTGTCTTTCTCCTTCCATCATTTTCTCGCTCCCCAAAAATCTTCCTCCTCTCCCTCCTCCTCCTCCTCCTCCGTTTACCGACTCACCACGATCACTGAGCAGAAAATAGGCCTCTGCCCGCCCAGCCGTGTCCAGCTGATGGACGTTGAGGTAGAGGCGTTGGATCTGGGATTAAATTTTCGCCAGAGATTGAGACACAAACGAAATTACATTTTTTTTCGTTTTTTTTTCGAATTTCGTTTTTGAGATAAGAAATATTTGTTTTTTTTTCTAATTATTGTTGTTTTTTTCTTTTCTTTGCATGTATGTTTGGGTTTAATTGGTTTTAATTATGCGAGATAAACCGTTGTGTTTTTTTTGTTTTTTTCCGGTTGGTTTTCATTAATTAAGTGAGATGAACGAGCTTATGGTGTGTATTTTTTATTTTATTTATTTATTTATTTATGTTTTATATATAGCTTTGAAGTTAATAAGTGAGTGGAAATATGGTGTGTGTTTGTTTGTTTGTTTGTTTGTTTTGATGTCACGCCGCGGACATGGATAAGTGTAAATTGCCTGTTGATGTAATTGTCGTTGGGAATAATCATGTTTTGAGGCGAAAAAAATAATTATGCATAACTATGATTTTATTTAGTTTAATTTTTATATTCCCTTCGTGGTAATAAATTAGTTACCTCTTTGTAGTTTTTTTATTATTTTTTAGTTATTTAATTTGTTCTTATTTATTTATTTTTTTGTTATTATTGTGTTTATGGATTATTGTTATGTTTTATTTAGATTATGAATTTTGATTATATTGTTGTATTTGTTTATTTATTTTGTTCTTCATCCATCTCCATGTTCTTCTTCTTCTGTTCTTCCTCTTCCTCTTGCTGTTGTTTTTATATTGTTTGCTTTAGTCTATCAATCTATGTTGTTGTTTTTTCTTTGTTTTGTTTTCATGTTGCTTTATATCTTTTTTCATCGCAATTTTTTTTTCCTATGAATATATTCTTCACACATTTTTTCCCCCTATATATTCTGCTTTGATTGGTTGCTGGTGTACATTTTTTCCCCCCAACCAAAAATTTCCATAGATCCATCTTTCACGAGGGGAAACTTTTAGAGCGAAGGATTTTGCTCAGAACCCTTTATTTTCCCTCCCTCACTTTTTTTTCCCAGACTATTTTCCCGACAGTATTCATATATATTTTACCCATATATCTAGAGGACCATTTCAGTTGAGATTGTTTTTTTTCCTATTTTTTTTCTCTTTTGTTGGTAGCAGTGTTGCAATTTGATTTAGTGTAGTTAGTGGAGCGTCCAACGACCCCGAAGGCCAATCAGCGGCACTCTGTCAGCCAATCAGCGGTGCCATCAGTGCCTGGCTCGTGATTGGTGGAAGTGAGGACAGACGGACCAATTGGGTAAAAGATCTATGCCTCCATTGAGACAAGTGAGTGTGGCTGAGTTTGAAGAAGAAGAAGAAGAAGAAGAAGAAGAAGAAGGTGAAGAAGAAGGTGAAGAAGAAGAAGAAGAAGAAGAAGAAGAGGAAGAGGAAGAGGAAGAGGAAGAGGAAGAAGAGGAAGAGGAAGAGGAAGAAGAGGAGGAAGAAAAGGAGGAAGAGGAGGAAGAGGAGGAAGAGGAGGAGGAGGAGGAGGAGGAGGAGGAAGAGGAGGAGGAAGAGGAGGAAGACATAGGAATAGGAACACATAGGAACACATAGGAAGAACAAACAGCAACAGGCCTGCTGGCCCTTACGAGGCTGTTTGTGAGACTACACTATCTAATCTAGAGTGAAGGATACAGGATAGTAAGGGTGAAGGCTTCTCTCCCCAGCCATGGCTGGCAGGAAAGGAAGGCCAACCAAGACCAGACTACTACTACTGTTACTACCACTACTGCTACCACTACTTCCTGGCAAGCGATGTCAGGCCACTAGCGACGTCTTTTGAATCGACATTTCGTAAGTTAGGTACATCAGGATGAACATACTCAAAGTTTGCTACGTTAACGGATAGTATTTTAGTTGTGGATTGGCTTCTAAATATTTGTCAAGTCTATTTTTGAACGTAGTAATTGTTTTACTGTCGACGACATTGGCGGGCAGGGAGTTCCAAACGTTAACGATCCGATTGAAAAAGAAGTGCTTGGCTTCGTTTGATGTGAATCTTTTACCAGTAATCTTAATAGAATGACGTCTTCTTGTTATATTTAATCGATCAAAAGTAATGTAATCTTCTGCATTGATATTATCGAATCCTTTGATTATCTTGAACATTTCAATTAAATCCCCTCGCATCCTTCGTTTTTCTAGGCTGAATAAGTTTAGTTCTTTAAGTCTTTCTTCATAAGGTTTATTTTTCAGCCTTGGAATCATTTTTGTTATTCTTCGCTGGACTCTTTCCAGTTTGTCAATGTCCTTTCTGTAATATGGGGAACAAAACTGTACGCAATACTCAAGATGGGGTCGTACTAGTGAATTATGCAGTTTTAATATGACTTTTTCTGATTTATTTTCGAAAGTACGCCCAATAAAGCCGACCAATCTGTTAGCAGTTTTAACTACCTCTGAACAATGTTGACTGGGTTTTAAATCGTTTGATATTGTGATTCCCAGATCTTTTTCCTTTTTCCATTCATTGAGTACTGAACGTGATCATTGTTTCTTCCGATGTGGAGTACCTTGCATTTTTCAACGTTAAATTTCATTTGACATTTATTGGCCCAAGACGTTAGTCGATCTAGGTCTGAAGAAGAAGAAGAAGAAGAAGAAGAAGAAGAAAAAGAAGAAGAAGAAGGAAGAAGAAGAAGAAGAGAGGTATACAAATGAATGTCACTAAAAGAAGAAAAGAATATTAAAACCAAATATTAAAGAAAAAGGATAGAATATTTTTTTTCGTTTCTTGCCTTCCATAAGAAAAAAAAGAAGGAAAGAAAAAGAAGGAGAAAGATTCAATGTTTGTGGATGATTTTCCTCCAAAAATTGTAATATGATCCGAAGTCTTAGAAAAAAATTACTCCACATCTTCTGTTCCCTCCTTCCTTTCCTCCCTCTCCTTCCCCTCTCCTCCTCTCTCCTCTCCTTTCCCTTCGTCCTCAGTACCCTCCTCTCCTATCACACTCCTTCACCTCCTCCTCCTCCTCCTCCTCCTCCTCCTCTTCCTCTTCCTCTTCCTCCTCCTCCTCCTCCTCCTCCTCCTCCTCCTCCTCCTCCTCCTCCTCTTCCTCCTCGTTTGTGAGTGCTTAGTGACATTTATTCTTTTATCTTTCACTTTAAATAATCTGACCTTTATCCCCAAAACGCTTCCTTCCTATTTATAGACACTGTTAAGGACCCTCATTTGTTTCGGCTTATTTTCAGGGCCATTTTTTGTCGAGCTTCGAGGCCGTTATGTCACATCCTTCCATTCCTCTCTCCCATTTCCCCCCCTTCCCTTCCCTCCCCTCCCTCCCTCCTTTCTTTCTTCCCAATATCCTTCCCTCCACCGTCTCCTTTCTCTCTCTCCCCCTCTCTCCCCCTCTCTCCCCCTCTCTCTCTATTTTCTTCCTTCCTTATTTCATTCCCGAAAACCTTTTTGAACGTTCGATTTGACTTTCCATCGTTTTCCATTTTACTTCGTTATCAAGGTTCCTTTTTTTCGACTTTTATCTCCCTCTCATAATCCGTATTTTAGCGCGTTTCTTATCTCTCCCAGTCTCTTCCCCGCTCTCTCGCAGACACTCTCTCTCTCTCTCTCTCTCTCTCTCTCTCTCTCTCTCTCTCTCTCTCTCTCTCTCTCTCTCTCTCTCTCTCTCTCTCTCTCTCTCTCTCTCTCTCTCTCTCTCTCTCTCGCAGACACTCTCTCTCTCTCTCTCTCGCAGACACTCTCTCTCTCTCTCTCTCGCAGACACTCTCTCTCTCTCTCTCTCTCGCAGACACTCTCTCTCTCTCTCTCTCTCTCGCAGACACTCTCTCTCTCTCTCTCTCTCTCTCTCTCTCTCTCTCTCTCTCTCTCTCTCTCTCTCTCTCTCTCTCTCTCTCTCTCTCCTTCATTTTCTTATTTCTCTCTCTATCTCGTCCTTTCTTTAACGTTTTTTAGATAGACAAAATTAGAAGAAAAAAAATAGAAAAAAAGCAAAATGTAATAGAATAAAGTAAAATAAAAGAAGGATAATTCACCTACATTTAGATCTTGTGTTTTGAAAAGAGTGTTGAAAAGGAAAACATTGAGTGTGTTGCCAAAAGAAAACCCTTCAACGCACCTAAACTGAAGGTCTGAAGGTCGTGAGGCTCCCCTAAAAGGCCTTAAAAGTTTATGGACGTTCGTTCATTCCGCCGTTCTCGCGTGGCTCAAATATTAAATACCAATTCGTAATATATTTTTCTATCGACCAGTTTTGGGGGCATTCGCGACCCGACCGCTGCAGACGCCATATTACGAAGTAGGTGGAGGAGGAGGAGGAAAAGAAGGAGGAGGAGGAGGCGGCAGCGGCTGCTCCTCCTCCTTTTCCTCTTCTTCCTTTGTTTCGTCTTCGTCGTATCAATTCGTATGTTACTGTTACTTCTCTTTATATCCACTGTTTCTGTTTCTCCTCCACCTCCTCCTCTTATACAAACATTCCATTCTCCACTGATATTCACATTCACTCCCGTATCTGTTTACCACACATGTCATTTTTCCAACGCATTCCATCCCTCCACGTCCCTTACAGTATCCTTATCCACTTATCTCTTCACATTCACCCTTTCCTAACATCCACCAATAGCCTTATGGTCTCCACGCATCGACACATCCATTCTCTAGCTTTGTCTAACCCTCCACTTATCACCCAACTCGGTATTTCTCTCTGCCACTTCTCGCTGCAGCAGACATACGCGTGGAGCTACAGTGACCAGCGGGAGTGTGTTTACCTTGTCAACTCAGCGGTCTGATAGCGATTGTCTGACTCCAAGGTCGGTCTCCCCCGCCAGCTTATCAATCCCAGACAAACATAGATTGAAGGTTTAGGTGAATGTTCCTTACCTGGTTTACTTATTCAGGTGTGGAGAGCAATATCTACTCACCTGAATGATTAATTTGGTATTTGGTTTCTTTCTCAGATTCTTTATTTTATGATTTTTGGGGTTTTGGGTAAATAATTTCTAGGAAGCTGATTGTGTATTTAATATTTTGTTTTATTTTATTTATTTATGTAGTGTTTTGTGTTGTGTTGATATGGGATTAGGATGAATTTCTCTGTATTTTTTTCATATTTTACTTTACTAATTTCCATAAGAGATATTGTATGACCCGTAAACGACTTTCTTCACCTTAAATACCGTTGTAGAAAAAAGAAAGTGAACTCGTAACTACCTTTTTCCTCGTCTCCGTCACGTCATATCCTTTGCACGAGAGATTATATAGAGGCTTCAAGTCTTTATAGCCAAGTTACGATCCCTTCTCACAGGCAAAGATGTCAGTGCCTCAAAGACTTACCGTGGCTCCATTCCACTCCACTTCACTTTTCTTTCCTCACTGCATTCCTTTACTATCTTTCTCTCTCTCTCTCTCTCTCTCTCTCGCGATTTCCACTTGTTTCCTTCCCTTTTACTGGCGTTTCCGTGTCTTTTTTTCTGTTTTCATGTCCCCTCTTCTTCCTCTTTGCTGATAATTATACACATTTCCTCTATTTTTCTTCCCTTTTCAATGTTATTTTTTCCTCCTTCCTGAAACCTTCCAACTAATTCGTTTCCTGCAGTACTCCAACTCTCTTTCTCGTTCTCTTTTTTCTCTTGCTCTCTTTTTCACTTATGTAAACTTACTCCATATCCTGAAGAAGAAGAAAAAAATAGTTAAAGTTTTAGTTCTGCTTTTCAAAATCCTTTCCGCTCACCATACAAATCTTTCCTTTCCTTTCCTTTCCCTGGAATCTCACTTTCTACAAACTTTGTGATTTTTTTTCTTTTATTTTTTTCTAGCTACTGCTTTTGAATCCTTCGGTATCCTTGCAGCGAATGAGCTTTTCCACCTCCTATTCCTCCTCCTCCTCCTCCTCCTCTTCCTCCTCCTCCCACTCCTCCTCCTCTTTCTAGTCATCCTCCTCTACTGTAAGAAAGATTTTTTTTATGGCAATTTCGAGAGGATGTCAGCCGGAAATCTTTGTCGAAGTCTCGCTAGGCTGTGAGACGTGAAGGGAACGTAAGGTGAATGAGAATGAGCACATTAAGAGTAGAGGAACCGATCTCTCCTTTCCCTCCCCTCGGGTTGGCCTATCAGTGTAACGCAAGGAATAGGCGAAGGATTTTATGTTTTGTTATAAGGATATCCTATGAAATCTGACTTTTTTTGGGGGGTACTTTTTGTTTTTGTTTGTGCGTCCTTTTCCTGTGTGTGTGGTGTGTGTGTGTGTGTGTGTGTGTGTGTGTGTGTGTGTGTGTCTGTGTCTGTGTCTGTGTCTGTGTGTGTGTGTGTGTGTGTGATGGAGGGTTATGCAAAAGGAACAGGAGGGAAGGGAAGGGAAGTGAAGGGAAGGAAGGAAGGAAGGAAGGAAGGTTCGTGTTTCTAGTGGGACATAATCTTGCTTACTCAGTGAATTCAGAAAGATGGTTGTGATCTTTTCGAAAGTGTTGTCGGCAATATTCTCTTATATAAATTTTTTCCTACAGTATATTTATTATTTTAAGCTGAAAATATGTTAATAGAGATAAAACTTTCACCAACATCTCATTATTGCTTAGGAAGAAGAAAAAGAGATAAAGAGTGAGAGAGAGAGAGAGATAAAGACAGATAGAGAGAGAGAGAAACCATCCCCATCCTATCTCTATCCTTTCTTCATCTTTATAGACGTTACACACCTCTACATCACACATCCAACTCGCCTATTTTCCTCACCAGTAAAACACGAAGGAATATTCAACGTCCAGGGAAATCAGATTGTGTCCTTGCCTCTCGTAAAGTACTCTAGTCTCCCCTCACACAAGACCAGAAGTACCAGGGTCAAAGGGTGCTGTCGTGTCGGTTCTCCAGTGCCTCTTAGATCGAGTTACAATTCCTGATTTTGATGATGAAGCACTGATGGTCTTTTTTAGGTCTTGTTACGTGGGATTTTTGTCTACGTGAAGGTCTTAAAGGGTTAGTGTTAATGTGTTCTGTGTTCTATTATCTCCATTTCTCTCTCTTTCTCTCTCTCTTTCTCTCTTCCCCTTCTCTCTCACATGCTGCAGAGAGGTGATCCGCCAGACATCTGCTGCAGTACGTGGTAAAGAAGTTTTCCACTGTTCACTTTTGACAGCTGGAGGGCAGACAGGCTACGTTGGCAGCAGCTGGAGCGCGCGCCGGCTGCCCTCCCGCCAAACTACAGCAATGAAGGTGTCCTCGGTGGCGCTAGGAAAATAATAGTAGCACTTGGGAGGGTAAAACACAGAGCACGTCCCTCGTCTATCCTACCCAGCACCAACACACACACACACACACACACACACACACACACACACACACACACACACACACACACACACACACACACACGGGCAGTATATAAAAATAGGTATATGTGTGTGAGTGACCAATATCAATGGAAGATATTGCATGAGAGAGAGAGAGAGAGAGAGAGAGAGAGAGAGAGAGAGAGAGAGAGAGAGAGAGAGAGAGAGAGAGAGAGAGAGAGAGAGAGAGAGAGAGAGAGAGAGATAGAGATAGAGAGAGAGAGTGTGAGAGTTCAATGCATATAAATACAGGAGATGTATTCATTTCATTACGTGAAGATCATTTAAACTTGATAAAAGGGGATTCAATCGTCCTTGCTCCTGTTGACTTGTCCACTTCCGTTTGGGGGAGAAAATCATATACTCAAATGTATGCTGAGGACTTGATTGACTTTGTGTGAGAGAGAGAGAGAGAGAGAGAGAGAGAGAGAGAGAGAGAGAGAGAGAGAGAGAGAGAGAGAGAGAGAGAGAGAGAGAGAGAGAGAGAGAGAGAGAGAGAGAATTAAATGTTGGTCGTTGTTTGCCCGCCTAGCCGCCAGACACACTCATATTGCTACGGTAGGCTCGTGGAAAAATAAAGAAAAAAAAATAGAATAAAAGGAAAATGGTAGTTGTAACGAGTGGAATTCTTGTCTCGTCTACTGGTTCTCTTTTTCTCTTTTTATATTTCATTTTTTTTCCTGTTCAGCTATTTTCACCATTTCGTTTATTTTGCATTACTTTTCACTTACTTTGTCCTTACTTCTTCGTTGCCTTTTCAGAGACGATCGTGAGGCCAGTGTTCACCAATCTGAAAAATTTAGACTAACTTTTCCCTTCTACATAAAACCTCAACGACCGTCTACCAACCTTAACTGTTTTCTCTCTTTCTTTCTTCTCTCTCTCTCTTTCTTGGTTTAACAGTGTATCGCTCTATGGAAACAAATTATACAACACACACACACACACACACACACACTCACACTCAATATATACACCCAAGCACTACATTAGCCACGCATTCACTCCTTACAATGAGCTAAATGTGTGTAAATGACAATAATACTACATTCACGTCCATCATTTGCATACATAGCGATAGGAAGTCATCTCCTGTTGTCTCTCCATCTCCCTTAGCATCAACCAGCATCTCCCTCAAGGATATTGCTATTATTCCTCTTATTCCTAGTAGCTCGCACACGCCTTCTAGTTTCCCATGAGTCGGCAAGTCTTTCAGATCCTCGAGGACACACTGGGAAAAAGAAATTCGCTCTTTCTCTATCTCTCTCTCTCTCTCTGTAATTTTCTCCTTAAAAGAAGTTAGATTCGGTAAACTTCTCGTGTCTGTGGGAGGAGTGGAGCGTGGTTGTGCCTTGCCTGTGGGTCTTGTGGCTCCTCCTCCTCCTCCTCCTCCTCCTCCCTCCTCCTCCTCCTCCTCCTCTCCTCCTCCCCCCCTTGTGGTAGGCATTTTACGGCACCACGCCTTAAGGCCAAACTATTCGCCTTTTGTCCCAAACGAGAAGAAATGTATCCAATTCCTTGTGTTCTTAACGACCTTAGTTTTATTGTTTCTTTTTATGTACTTTTTTATTATTTTATTTTATTTACTTATTTGGTTATTTAATTTGTATATGTATTGATCTTGTATTTTATTTTATTTGTTTGTTTAGTTTTTTTCATCTGTGGTGAGTGTTGCTGAGAGAGAGAGAGAGAGAGAGAGAGAGAGAGAGAGAGAGAGAGAGAGAGAGAGAGAGAGAGAGAGAGAGAGAGAGAGAGAGAGAGAGAGAGAGAGAGAGAGAGAGACTAAGTGTAAAATTATATAGAACAGACAAACACTTAAGAAAATTAGCGTACAAAGCAGCCAGCTCCTTTCTTTCTTTTTCTTTCTTTCTTTTTTTCGTTCTTTCTTTCTCTCCGTCTCACACAACTTAATCCTTTTATGATAGGTGAGAAAAAATAATTAAGGTGTTATTATAAGACTTGGCAACACACACACACACACACACACACACACACACACACACACACACACACACACACACACACACACACACACACACACACACACACACACTAATAATAATGGTTGTGTTGCTCAATTAGTCTTACTGATTACTAGTCTGATCGTAATTAAGTTATAATATTAATGACTCTTCTTCGTGGAATTCCAGGCTTTCTATTGGTCTGTTTCCCCTCTGGTCGGTTATCCCTTGCTGCTTGAATTCGATAACATAGATAGGAAGGAGGAGGAGGAGGAGGAGGAGGAGGAGGAGGAGGAGGAGGAGGAGGAGGAGGAGGAGGAGGAGGAGGAGGAGGAGGAAGAAGAGGAGGAGGAGGAGGAAGAGGAGGAAGAAGAGGAAGAAGAAGAGTAGAAGGAGGATAAATGATAATAATAATGATCGTGGGAAGTAGGAATATTAGACTAACAAAGAAAATCAGGAACTCGTCAAAACAACAGAGGAAATTAGATTAATGAAAATATAGAATAAATCCAGGACAACTAAGATGATATAAAACACATTGAATAAAATAAAATAAAAAACAGGGAAAAAACTAGGACCACAAAAAATATATAAAAAAAAAAAAAAATATAAGATGAGGAGATAATTACCTTAAAAAAAATTGTAAAACCCATAATCTTCCACTATTTACGAGCGAGGGATTAGGTTTTTGAAGGAAAATTAAAGAGTAGCATCAACGTGTATCATCCACCTGGTCAGCATTCATCAGAGAGACGCGATACATCTGTGTTAAGAGCAAATGTTAGAAGCAAGTGTTACCAGGGAAGGAGTGTGAGAACAAGTGAGGCGAGGGACGGTTAGGAGCGGAAAGTGAGTTCAGTGAGAGAAACGAAATTACCATGAGAGAGAGAGAGAGAGAGAGAGAGAGAGAGAGAGAGAGAGAGAGAGAGAGAGAGAGAGAGAGAGAGAGAGAGAGAGAGAGAGAGAGAGAGAGAAAGAGAAAGAGAGAGATAAGATACAGAAATAAGGTCCCGTAATATATGTATGTTCATTTAAAAGAAAATAATAAATAAATGAGAGTAAAATATAAATACATTAAAATTAGATAAAATAAGAGGGAGTTAATGCATTTATCATCTACAAAATAATTCAAATTAAAGTTCAATTTAAAACTTTGGTAATTGTTTTAATTACTCCTACAGTTTTGGAGAAATAATGTGTGATAAAAAGTATTTTTGAGCAACACAAATGTATACTTTTTTCAGTTGTTTAGAATCCAAATACATTGTCTTATAGCTCATAAGATAGGAAAGTTTATGTTTCATCCTTTATGTTCTATACTTATTTTACGTAAACCTCATAGTTTTTGAGTAATTAAAAAAAACAATTGTTACATAAAGGTTTGTGGGCACCAAGAGCACGATGATGGATTCAGTTTTGTGATTACTCATATATTAAACACTATTTCACCCTAAACTAGATGTATATTTTGTCAGTTGTACTCGGTAAGCCAGGGTGAAACATTATTTCTCTAAAACTATGGAATAAATTAAGAGAGTTATCAAAGCTATATATATATAACTTTTCAAGTTTAACAATTTTGCTTCTATGAAAATTTTCTGTAGGACTGATAATTAAGCAGTAAAATGACAAACACACTTCCACTCCAATTCTGATAATATTTTTCTTGATTTCGTTGTTTATAATTGGGTTTGTTAGGGTTAATAGAATCATTATAATAGTTTTCTGATTTTTCGATAATGATTTTATAATATTTAGTTTTCTTATTAAGGGAAATAAGCTAAAAAGGAGGAACTATTTTGACGTAACATTTTCCTTTTGCATTAAAATCATATAAGATATAAGGGAGATAATACATTTATCCTCTTCAAAATAATTAGAATAAATATAAAAAACATATTGGTACCAAAAAACAAAGAAAAATAAGAGTATGAAAAATAACCAAAACTATTTGCTTATATATTATTTTTTCTGTATTTCTTTGTTAATGAATGTTTTCTATGGTTTCTAAAATTATTATAATTGTTTTCTGATTTTTACATTTTTATAGTTTTAATAGGTTTATTGTAAACTTATGCTTAGACATACAAAGCTAATAAATAATTTGTACATAAGAATACAATGTGGGCGCCAACCCGCCAGTGAGGAAGTCCTTGGTTGGTCCGTGCGCATTGATGTGGCGACGATGGGATGCCTGTGACTTTTGGGTCAGCGGGGAGGGGGAGCTGCTCTAAGCACCTCAATCAGTCTATCCCCCTGGGTGTGGCGGATCATGAGGGCGGCCCTGACTTCCTGTCTGCTCAGGAGTCCGCCATCTCCAGGTTCTGCTGCCGCTGCTGGTGGTGGTGGTGGCCTTAGTGCTGCTGTGGCGGGGCAGGACAGGAAAAGTGCAGCAGGGGACGTTGTGTGTGACTACCGCAGTGGTCGCACACTTGCCCCTGGTACAGTGTTTTGTTTCTATTAAGGAAAATAATCTAAATATGAGAAATTATTTTGACGTAACGTTTTCCTTTGGCAATAAAATTATATAAAATAAAAAGGAGATAATGCATTTAGTATCTTCAAAACAATTCAAATAAATAAATAAAACGTTTTGAAACCAATAAACAAAGAAAAATAAGAATGTGAAAATCAACTGAAATTACGTGTACAAAATTATTAGCTTATTTAATATTTTTTCTTGATTTCTTAGTTTCTTAATGTTTCTTAATGTTTCTAAAATTATTATAATTGTTTTCTAATTTTTTTAAATGCTTTTATAATGTTTTATTTCTTATTAAGGAAAATAAACCAAAATTGAGAATTTATTTTGACGTAACATTTTTAAGTTTCCACTAATATTTTATAAACTTAAATGGAGATAATGCATTTATTATCTGCAACATAATTAAAATAAATATAAAAAGCATACTGGTACCAATATACAAAGAAAAACACCAATCTATGTAAAATAACCACAAATACGCGTACAAAATTATTAGCTTATATAATGTTTTTTCTTGACTTTGTTTATCAATGTTTTCTATGGTTTCTGAAATTAATAGCGAGGCTTCACACAGGTGTAAGGTGCAGCCAGTTCTGTGGGTGGGCAAAGGACACTGAAAGCCTCACCTATAATACACTTTAATGGTTTCACACCTCGACTATAATTATTAACCTCCTAACCCATTTCATCTATCCTATATTTCCTGCGTGTGTGGTCATGTGTGTGTATGTGTGTGTGTCTTTCTGTGAACGGAAATTTCGTGAACGTGTCATAGTTTCAGTAATTTCAGTGCTTCTCAGATACACTTTAGGGGTTTTGAGTCCCAAAAGGTTTGAATCGGAAATGGGCTGAGTACCAAAATGACTGGTGCAGAAGTATCTTGAGTATGAAATGTCTTTAGTACCTATCGCCTGAGTATTAAATGACCTGCAACTCTAAATGAAAATACAGGAAGAGTTATTAGTATGGAAAAGTTGATTATATACACCGAGAGAGAGAGAGAGAGAGAGAGAGAGAGAGAGAGAGAGAGAGAGAGAGAGAGAGAGAGAGAGAGAGAGAGAGAGAGAGAGAGAGAGAGAGAGAGAGAGATAACATACACAAATAAGGTCCCGTAATTTATGTATCATTGTTTACTTAAGAAAAAAAATAAATAAATAAACGAGAATAAAAAATAAATAAATAAAATAAAAAAGTAACCCTCGCGTTCAAATGAAACCGGGAAAGACTTTTATAACAACAATAACAGAATAAAGAAAAAGGAGGAAAAAGTGTGATGGAGATAGAGGAAAATAGATTAAAGAAGCGGAGGATAAAAGAAAAAAAAGAAAGAATGGAAGAAAAAATACTTTCAATAAAGCAAAAGTGTGAGAGAAATTAAAAGAGAGAAAAGAGAAAAGAGCAGCAGTGTGTGTGTGTGTGTGTGTGTGTGTGTGTGTGTGTGTGTGTGTGTGTGTGTGTGTGTGTGTGTGTGTGTGTGTGTGTGTGTGTGTGTGTGTGTGTGTGTATTAGTATTCTCTACAAACACACTTTTTCACACATATATACTGTATCAATTAACATAAATCATACAGGTAGGAGAGAGTGAGTGGGAGGGAGAGTGGAGGGAGAGTGAGAGGGAGAGGGAGAGGGAGAGGGAGAGGGAGAGGAAGAGGGAGAGGGAGTGTATCTACCTGTCTCTATGTGTACCTGAATGTAAGTTTAACCTTAATAAGATGTTACGTTTATAAAGGTGTGGTTACAGTTACGTCTAATTGGTCACCTGATCTACAACCCACTGATATATTAGCCTTATTTTCTTTTCTTACGTCTATATTTTTTTCTTCTCTCAGATTTCAGGTCTAGTTGGAATCGTTAAGAAGAGAGAGAGAGAGAGAGAGAGAGAGAGAGAGAGAGAGAGAGAGAGAGAGAGAGAGAGAGAGAGTGAGAGTGAGAGTGAGAGAGTAATACAACAGGAAACATTTGATTTTTTATGACACACACACACACACACACACACACACACACACACACACACACACACACACACACACACACACACACACATGGTTTCAGATTACTGTGTCGCTCTGAATGCCTCGTCCATTCCAACCTTGTGCCAATGAGCCCAAACCCTTGACCTTTGATTCTTTGTAAAGGTTTTTGTATCAAACTCGTATACGGTTTCGGCAACAAGACTCCCATCGCAAATTTTTTTCCTGCAATACGGGAAAGAGAGTGTTTTTATATGTATGTGAGAGAAATAGACAGGAAGACAGAGTAGTAGATATATATGTGTGTGTGTGTATAAGTAATTTTTTCGAGTGTAATTTCATAAAGTCATACGTATTTAATGTTTGATATAAATTGCACTTCTTGTCAGAACGGAAGTTTATGAATGCAAATGTTTATGGTCTCGTTTACCTAATGGGTGACTAATGTAATTTTCGTGTTCACTGGAGGTTTTTTTGTCCACCTTTGTTTGAGTGTTTCATCCCTGTGTCCCTTCTTTTTAATTACATATTTATTCTTTTTCATCCTTTCTTATTTAATCTGAATGTTATTTCATATCTTTCTTCATATATAATTAACTATTAACACTCACACTCTCTCTCTCTCTCTCTCTCTCTCTCTCTCTCTCTCTCTCTCTCTCTCTCTCTCTCTCTCTCTCTCTCTCTCTCTCTCTCTCTCTCTCTCTCTCTCTCTCTCTCTCTCTCTCTGTTAGTCACTTGAAATTTTCTGTATTTTTACGTCTTGCACTTTTCTCAACTCCCCGCATCCTCCTCCTCTTCTTCGTCCACCTCCTCCTCCTTCCACCACCACCACCACCTCTTCCTCCTCCCATAATGCATCAGTTACTACATAACGACGCAGTTTACCCCCGGCAATATGGTCAGTAAGGAGGGTGTTATGGGCCTCTAGTCTTAAAGGGATGCTGATATTATGAAAATTTATATCATGAGAAACTGAGGGTGGCTTTCTGCTGCTGTGGCCTCGAATGTGGGAGAATGTGGTGGTCCTGACGGGGGAGGAGTGTGTGTGGAGGTTGTGGGAGAGACTTGGACCCGAGGCGAGGCAAGGCTCTTCTGGGTGTGTTTATGCTGTGGAAGGGATGTCTGTGTGTGTGTGTGTGTGTGTGTGTGTGTGTGTGTGTGTGTGTGTGTGTGTGTGTGTGTGTGTGTGTGTGTGTGTGTGTGTGTGTGTGTGTGGGTGTGTTTGTGTTCATAGGGCTGAAGACGAGTGAATGTGATGTAGTGTTGTGATTTTGTGGAGGTGAATTGAGAGTGTGTGTGTGTGTGTGTGTGTGTGTGTGTGTGTGTGTGTGTGTGTGTGTGTGTGTGTGTGTGTGTGTGTGTGTGTGTGTGTGTGTATGTGTGTGTGTTTGTATGTTTGGTTATGTTGTGTAAATAGATACATAAAACATGACCAATTAATAAGGATAGTGATAAAAATAATGATGATTAATGTGTATACGACCTGCTTTTTTTTTATATATATATTTCAAAATTTAATAAGTCCTCGTGAGTTATTTTCAAGGTCACACACACACACATGTATATTGCAGTATATAGTGTGAGAGATATTACGAAGCCTGTGAAGCGCTCGTGCCCAATCAGCAGGCGTCTTACCCTATTGTCCTTCGCTGGCAGCCAATCAGCTTCCTCCGTGACAGTGACGTGATGGATAAACAGTCCCGAGGCTTCCAATTAGCTGCCTTGTTTTGGTGATGATGATTGTAATGATTATTGTCATTATTATTATTATCATTATTATTATTATTATTATTATTATTATCATTAGTTTGATAATAGCAGTAGTAGTAGTAATAGTAGTAGTTGTAGTAGTTGTTATTATTAGAAAAAAAAACTAAGAAAAAAAATCACTCAAAATAACGTATATAAATAGGTAAACAAAGACACCGTAACACCTTTATTTTTTTTGGAATATTTTTTTAAGCAATTCAAAATAACAAATACTAAGAACACACATGAAAAAAAGTAGAAAAAAAACTTTACAGATCATAAATTCAAAATAACAATACTAAAAAACATTATTATAAAAAAGTGAGGATAAAGATCATTTGTCAGAAGAAAAAAATCCTTATAGATCTCACGTCAGTTCTTTTCAGCCTCAGACAAGAGCTCATATCAGGCTCCTCGACACCTGATGCGTACTTTTTCTGCCACTTCTAGATAATGTAAGACGTTGCCTGGGAGAAAACACTCACCCAAGGAAGATAATAACGTTACTTCTCCAGACTGGTTTTCTTCTAACTCTCTCTCTCTCTCTTTTTCTCTCTCTTTTTCTCTTTTTTTTTCTCTCTCTCTCTCTCTCTGTAGTAGTAAAAGAGATAATCATCAAAGAAATTAAGAAAATATACTGTTTGATAGACTATGTAATTCAGAAACTATGAAGAGAGAGAGAGAGAGAGAGAGAGAGAGAGAGAGAGAGAGAGAGAGAGAGAGAGAGAGAGAGAGAGAGAGAGAGAGAGAGAGAGAGAGAGAGAGAGAGTCAACAGTAAAACAAACATAATGGTGCTGTTTAACATTTTGTGGCACTTTGCAGTCTTAAGCTTTATTGTGTAGCATCTAAGTGCAAGTCTAAGGCAGGTGTGTTTAGGTGTGTGTGTGTTCAGGTGTGTTCAAAGTGTGTTCAGGTGTGTTCAGGTGTGTTCAGGTGTGTTCAGGTGTATTCAAGGTGTGTTCAAGTGTGTTCAGGTGTGTTCAAGGTTCAAGTGTGTTTAGGTGTGTTCAGGTGTGTTCAGGTGTGTTCAGGTGTGTTGAAGGTGTGTTCTGGTGCATTCAAGTGTGTTCAAGGTTGTTCAAGTGTGTTCAAGGTGTGTTCAAATGTGTTCAAGGTGTGTTCAGGTGTGTTCAAGGTGTGTTCAGGTGTGTTTAGGTGTGTTCAAGTGTGTTCAAGGTGTGTTCAGGGTGTGTTCAAGTGTGTTCAAGGTGCATTCAGGTGTGTTCAGGTGTGTTCAGGTGCATTCAGGTGAGACATACAGATAACACATACAGGTGAGGTGATGAAACAATACACGTACTACACCTCTGTGCTTCTTTAGTTAGCGCGACTCACCTGTACACAGTTAACTACCTACCTACCTTTCTCTGTTTGTATGTGTGCGTCTGTGCGTCTCTGTGCGTCTCTGTGTGTGTGTGTGTGTGTGTGTGTGTGTGTGTGTGTGTGTGTGTGTGTGTGTGTGTGTGTGTGTGTGTGTGTGTGTGTGTGTGTGTAGTTAACTTGCCTGGTAGTGCCTGTGCCAGTTTCTTCCTGGGCCTTTAATTTTACGTCCGAGCAGAGCGTTCCTGTTAGTCGTTTGTGTTACGAGGTGCAATAACTTAGAGGAGACTGGAGGTAGGGAAGGGAGGGGCAAGGAGGGAGGGAGGGAAGGGGTGAAGGAAGGAAGGGAGGGAAGGGAGGGAATGGGGAGAAGGGGGGAAGGGGTCAGCAAGGGTGCGACACTGTAACACTGATGAACATTTTAGTCCCCCCTTATGTAAACAACAGAAAACGAAGCGGCCAGTTGTGTCTCCAATAATGGTGTAGGAGACGTAATTGCCTTCCACAGTTCTCTCTCTCTCTCTCTCTCTCTCTCTCTCTCTCTCTCTCTCTGTCTCTGTCTCTGTCTCTGTCTCTGTCTCTGTCTCTTTCTCTTTCTCTTTCTCACGTTTTTTTGCGTGTTTTGTTCGTTTTTTTCTTGGTTTCTATCGAGTTAGTTTTCCCCTTTTTTTGTGTTTTCATTTTTCGTCTGTTTGTTGGTGTTTGTTGCTTGTTTATTAGCCTTGTTCCATTCCTTTTCTTCTTTCATTTTTTTCTTTTTTTTTTATTTCATTTTCCTTTTTTTTTCAACTTTTTCTACTTTCTTCTCGTCTTTCTTTTTTTTTACCCTTACGTATGTTTCTTTTTTTTATTATTATTCCTCTTCTTTCCTTTTCTCACGTCTTCACTTCACCTCACGTAACCTTCCTCTTTCCCCTCTTGCTCTCTTTACTTTCCTCTTGTTTCCCTTCCCCTTCTCCTTCCCTCTATAACTATATGTTTCTCTCCTCTCATTTTCCTTATTGCCCTTTATCTTACCTCTCTCCTTCCCTCCCTTTCTATCCCCTCGTGTATCTCGCTTCCCTCTCATTCCTTTTTTTTCCCTTCCCCTCTTCTTTCCCTTATTTCACCCTCAGTTCCCTCTATTTCTGTCTATATTCTCCCTCCCTTCCTTCCCTCGAACCCAATCGCCTGTTTAACTTCTCTTGCTCTCCCCTCACCCTCTCCCCTCTCTCTCTCCCCTTCCTCTCCCCCTCTCCCTCTCTCTCCTCCCCTCCCCTCCTACCCACCCCAAACCTGTTGATGGCTTGATAATGTATTGGAAAGCCTACAGATGTTCCAATGTTTGTTCCCTGAAACCTACCTCCTCTGCCCTCCCTCTTTCCTTCCCTCCTTACCTCCTTACCTCTCTTCCTCCCTCCCTCCGTCCCCGCTTTTCCCTCTTACTCTTCCTTCCTCAGCCGTTTCATCTTCATTTCCTGTTTCATTTCCGTTGGCTACTTTTTTCTTTTCTTTTTCTGTGTATTGAAAAAATATATTAAACCTTGTTAAGAATTACGTTTATAATACATTGTTGACGAAGTAGTTTATTATTTTTTGAAATCTATAAATATTTGTTACGTTTATACATTAAAAAAAAAATCACATTATTAATAGAATTTACCTGTCGAGTGTTCAGAAACTCACGTAAAAGAGAACAAAGAACACCAATGAAAAAAAAATAATAATAATGATAAAAAAAATAATGAAAAAAATATATGAATAAAGAGAAAAAAAAACTGACTTTCTCCTTTAAGTGAAGCAGTGTGTGTGTGTGTGTGTGTGTGTGTGTGTGTGTGTGTATGTGTGTATGTGTGTATGTGTGTATGTGTGTGTGTGTGTGAGCCTCAAGCAGAGTCTTAATGTTTCCCTCAACTTAACAGGACACGAAAGGCCTCCACTGACACACCTCTGACCTTGTGCCGCTATAATGACCTTCACACCGCCGCCATTTCTCTCTACTTGACCTTTCCAGTATTTCCAGGCTGACCATTTTACTGGGACGAGTATTATACGAGTCTCTGAACGATGTCATGAGGGAGTGAGTGAAGTGCTGAGAGAAAATATCATTCAGTCATTTGAAGTGAAGGGATAAAAATGTATATTCTCACGAGCGTCTCTAAAGCTTTCGTATGTGATTATCAAGTTCGTTCTCGTGAAATTATGTTCGAATATACATGCCTTTTTTTTTTTTTTTTTGGCTATGAATGGGAAAGAAAATAAATAAAATGTTGGTGTGACTGATTTAACTTTTTTTTTTTGGAGGGGGGGGCGGGGGGCTGGTCCTTTTTTTGTGTGTGCTACTGGTTTATTTGATTTTTTGTGCGTGTGTGTGGTGGGATGCGTGTGCGTGTGTATGTGCGTGTAGGTACCAAAGGGGAGAAAAAAAAAAATTTGCTTACACATGAAGAAAAAAAACAACTCACCACCATTTTAATAACATACAAGAAACTCAAAATTAAAATTAAAACCTCATCCGTGTGAAGTGAGATGAGAAAAAAAAAGAAAAAAAAAAGGTAAAATAAAAGCGAGATATTGAAGGGCAGAAAAAGAGATCTCTTGCATCATTAAAAGAGAAGAGATTAAAAAAGTATATATTCAAAGGTAACCAAAGGAGATGAGCTGACAGGATGCTGCATCTTTCATGGTACACACGCGCTGCAGCATCATCCTCTTAAGAACATCAGGACACATGTTAAAGGATGAAGTGGGGGGGGGGGGGCAGAAAGTCCATTAAAATTTCAGTTAAGAAAAAAAAATTTAATAATAATAATAATAATAATAATCAAGGAGCAGTAGACACTTCATTAAGAAACGTGTAGGTAATGAGTTTGCTTCTCTATTTTTTTATTTTTTTTCTGAAAACTTTATTTGATGTCAAGCGCGAATTAGAAATGGAAAGTTTACCAGTGAAAATATAATGCAGTGGAGGAAAAAATAGAAGGACGAGAATGATAGAGAGGATAAGGATGAAGAAATGAATAGAGGAAAAAATAATAAATAGAAGATTAAGAGTAACAATAATAATACGGAAAAAATAAGAATATCAACAAAACCAACAATAATAGTGATAATAACAATAGTAATAATAGAACTAATAACAATAATAATGATATAACAACAACAACAACAGTAACATCACCATCACCACCACCATCACCATCACCACCACCACCATCACCACAGTACTTTTCCTCACCTCTACCTTTCCCCTGCACACCATCAATCTTCCTTAATCAAGAGTTGCTTATCAAGACAAATGGTGTTAACCTTGTGTCCATTACTCTGGGCTAACACTGCAATTACACCGCCCAATTACCTGTTTGTCGGGGCACAGAGGGGAAGGTTGCAAAAGTGAGGCTCTCTAATACAGGGTTGTGAAATAGGAACTCAAAAGGGAAGAGGCACAGAGAGAAGAGGGGAAGGGCAGGAGATAAAGGGGTGATAAGGGAAGAGAAAGAGAGTGAGAGAAAGATATGGAAGAAGAAAGAGAAGGATGATCAGAGGAATAGAGGGAAAGAGACAGGGGAAGGAAGGGTAATTTTTTGGTGATAGGTTTAGGAAATTATAGGTTAAGTGTGTTAAGGGGGAAACATTTTGAATAATGACATGTATTTGCAAGATAAACATGTGATATTATGTGAGTTTTTTTTACTATTATTATTATTATTACTATTATTATATGTAGAAAGTATTAGCAAAAGGTTATGGTTAAGAGAGATACATAGATAGATAGAGAGAGAGAGAGAGAGAGAGAGAGAGAGAGAGAGAGAGAGAGAGAGAGAGAGAGAGAGAGAGAGAGAGAGAGAGAGAGAGAGAGAGAGAGAGAGAGAGAGAGAGAGAGAGAGTACACCAAGTAAACAGCTACACATACAAAGGAGCATCTCACTTACATTTGTGTTGAAATATTCCTGACACACACGCCGTCAGATGTCGAGCCTCGCCCTGTCACCTGTCCTGCACACCTGCCCAGCACACACCTGAGGCCTCCTTCACACACACCTTCCCTGTCACACCTTCCTTCCACACCCTGACATCTGGGGACTCTCTCACGACTCCTACCTAACACCTCTTTCTATCTTTCTTTCTTTCTTTCTTTCTTTCTGTCTTCTTCCTCTTCCTACTG
>JAPQNM010000037.1:355535-360535 GCA_029783475.1 Metacarcinus magister | reverse complement strand
TCTCGTTTCACTCCTCTCCTTTCCCTCGCTGCCTTTCCCCTCATTCCCTTCATACCCTCGCTCACGATCTTCCTCCTCACTTCCCCTCTCCTTCCCCTCTCCTCCCCCTCTCCTCCCCCTCACCTCCCCTCACTTCCCCTCTCCTCCCTTACTCTTCACAGCCTCCCAAAACCTTTCATCCCTGGTCTTGCCCTCCTTTCCCCTCCCTTTCCCCCTTACTTCCCCCTTACTTCCCCTTACTTCCCCTCACCTCTCACCTTCCTCTCTTCCCACAGGTGCCCAATCCATCGTCTGGCCTGATGGATTACGCCACTAGCATGAGACCAGAGTACCATCAAGCGATTATTGACCTTATCCACTACTACGGCTGGGACCATATTATTTATCTGTACGACTCCCACGACGGTAAGTACAACTAGTGGTTTTTTTATTGGGTGTTATGTTGTTATTGTTGTTATTGTATTTTTGTTGTTGTTGTTGGTGGTGTTGTAGTTTTTTTATGGTTGTTTTTGTTCTATTAATGTTATTATTATTATTACTACTTATATATCTCTTTTCTCTAGGTTGTTGTTGATATTATTGTTGTTGTTGTCGTCATCTTTGTTGTTTTATTCTTGTTTGTGTTCAATTGAAAAACAAAAAACTGGGTATAAATAGATGGTTTCACTATGGAAAAAGAAGAGAGAGAGAGAGAGAGAGAGAGAGAGAGAGAGAGAGAGAGAGAGAGAGAGAGAGAGAGAGAGAGAGAGAGAGAGAGAGAAGAGAGAAAGAAAGAAAGACGGTATAATTCATGAAATCAATCACACGTTTAGAGGCAAAATAGGAAATAAAGCTAAAAGGAGGTGATAAAATTCAATAAAAAGCAAAAAGAAAAATAAGTATTAAGAGTAGGAAGGGATGCAGGAAGGATAGTAAAAGGTATAAACGATGGTAGTATTAAAAGCAGAGAAGGATTGAAGGGAGGGATGAAAGGGAGGAGAGGTTAATAGAAGCAATCAAAAAGAGAAGAGAGGGAGAGAGGGAGAGACAAAACCCAACGATCAATGTAGACAGATGAAAAGAAAGAAAGAAAGGAGAGAGAGAGAGAGAGAGAGAAAGAAAATTAAAAACGAAAGCGAGAGAGAAAAAAAAAGAAGAGAGAAACAGGGACATGGAAACAGAGAAAACACAAAGACGAAAAAACAAATATACAAAAACATAATAAAGGAAGGAAGGGGAAGAAGAAAAAATAATAATAAAGTAGAGAAACAAGAGAACTTTAAAAAATCACGTGTCTTTGTCGCTAGAAACTCGCCTCATCTTTATGTAATATTACCAAGAAACTGATTACGGATCCCACCGCCAGATGGCCAAACTTGGGAGTGGAGTATTCGGGGAGACGAGCAAAGTTTCAAACAGTGCTTTTCGTAAATTATATATGAATTTAGGACTGCGTAAGAAGAAGAAAAGAAAGGGTGCGTGTGTGAGTAGAGGGAGAGAGGGACAGTGTGAAGGAAAATATAGAGAGAAAGATAATATAAAATAGCTAGTAAGGATGTTTGAGTGACAAAAAGAAATATAGATGAAACGTTAATCATATTTTGAATTTTGGACAGCGTAAGAAGAAGAAATAGGAGGAAGGAAGAAGGGAAATAGAGACAGAGAGAGAGAGAAAGAGAATGTGAAATAGCTAGTAAGGATGTTGAAGTGAGAGAGAGAAAATGAAAGGTAAACAGGAGGGAAAGAAACACCTGTACTTAGTTATAATTAGAAAGGAAAAAAACATGGAGCCAGGTGTAAGAATGATAAGTAATATGCAGGTGCAGTGACGCTAATGAGAATAAGAGAAGAAGTAAATAAATGAGAAAAAAGGAGAGAAAAGAGCGAGTAACAACATAAGATGAATAAACAAACAAAAAAACTCATATAATCCTTCAGAAAACGAGAAAAAAATGGAATAAGGGGAAAAAAACGTAGTAAGCATTTTTTTTCTTATACAAGGAATTAATATTATGAGTTCTTTCCTTTTTTTTTCCTTTTATTTTCCCCTTGAGGCACTTGAGGTTGTAAGATGTAGGAAATTGCATCGTGTTCCACCCAAGTGTACATTGTGTTTGCTGGTCCTTAGGATATGTATGTATGCGACTGTCCTTGTTTTCCTGGAATTTTCATTAATGAAAAAATTGTTCTTCTTCCTCACTTCCTCATATGTTTAGTCGTGTCTAAAGATTCCTGTAACGGTGATGAGAATGTTAAGTTTGTTTTGATTATATATTTACTCATTGTAGTGTTAAGATTGACGCAGATTATTGCATTAGAAAAAATATTATAAACAGGTTATATTTGTTAAACACACACACACACACACACACACACACACACACACCACACACACACACCACACACACACACACACACACACACACACACACACACACACACACACCCCATTAAAACAGCCACGTGTGTGAGAGGACATTGTTCCCCTTTAGAAGCCAGAGCAACGAGACCTTGAAACACTTAGAAATCCAGTTAATTACCCTTAATCACTCTTAATCACCTAGCAATCTAAGTTTGAAATAGTCATACATTTAACCACATCGCTATTAATTGCTTTTACTACACGTGGCTGTTAACATTTCCCTCCCAGATTCAATTTATGTTGTTTACAGTGAATGAGTGTTCGTAGAGAGTGAGAAAAAAAAATTTATCTCCTACATCCGTTCTTATAATGGTAATAAAAGAGTCTCTCATTCAACATAGTCGCCCTGGTTATTGCCCCGCAGAGAAGGGAACAGCAGCACTAATAAGATAAATAGAATTCCACTAGTCTCCTTCTCGACTAGTTTATGACCAAAGAAAATGTAATTAACTTGACGAATTATTTGTTGTTGTCTCACGGTTTTTTGCCTTTCGTTTAGTGTGTGTGAGAGAGAGAGAGAGAGAGAGAGAGAGAGAGAGAGAGAGAGAGAGAGAGAGAGAGAGAGAGAGAGAGAGAGAGAGAGAGAGAGAGAGAGAGAGAGAGACAGAGACAGAGACAGAGACAGAGACAGAGAGAGAGAGAGAGAGAGAGAGAGAATGCAAACGTAATTAAAGAAGACAAAGTATAATACTGAAACACACACACACACACACACACACACACACACACACACACACACACACACACACACATTCACACACACACACACACACACACACACACACACATTCACACACACTGAGGGGAAATGAAAAAAATATATATATAACCTTTATTCCCTGTTGTCCTCCATTACATGATAAAAAAAAATGAAGGAAAAAAAAAAATGTTAATAGACTACTCAATATTTTCACGAACTAAAAAAGAAAAAACGAAAAAAAAAATATATAGAAAAAAATTTAAATAAAACTATAGCGAATTTATTACCAACACGTCGCGAAAAGCATGATTTTATACATTGCTCAATTACGAACAGTCTTAAAAATAAATAATAATAAATAAATAAAAAAAAAGTATATATTATGACACACAATTTACATTTTCCTTTTTTTTGGGGGGGTCCGTTGTAATGGCTGACGAAGGCTTGGCTGGAAGAGTCATAATTCCCTCTTGGTAGTTAATGATTCCTTCACAGCCATTAGTACTGAGCCACTATATTCACAAGTCCAATTAAGCGTATGTAGTTGTGTCAAGGGCGTGAGGAGGAGGAGGAGGAGGAGGAGGAGGATGGAAGGATGGTAGGATGGGTTGGAAGGAGATGTGAAGGAACCAAGGAGGAGTTTTCAAGGAGAGGGAAAGGGTTAAGAAGGAGTGAGGGTTATTTTGTAGGATTGAATGAGTCTTGTGAGGAGATTTAGATTATGAAAGAAGGAAGGAAGCTGTAAGGAGGAGGAGGAGGAGGAGGAGGAGGAGGGAGGAGAGGGAAAGGGGAAAGAAGTGGATCAGGAAATCAGGGAAAAAGAGAGAGGGAAAAGAGTAAAAACAAAATCGAGAGGTGGAGAGAGATGAGGAAGAGAAAAGGAAGAGACTGTAAGGAGATAAATGAGGGTGAGGCAGAAACAGTGCTGGTTGGGGAAGGTGTGGAGGGGTTGGGGGGGTGAGGGGGAAAGGGTTGTGGGGGGGGGTGGGGGGTGTATGATGGAGATGGATGAGAGAGGCTGAACTTAACTGCCCCTCGAGTGTGTGTGTTTAGGAAGAACATTGTAACTTGATTTATTTCAGAATAAGTGTGTGTGTGTGTGTGTGTGTGTGTGTGTGTGTGTGTGTGTGTGTGTGTGTGTGTGTGTGTGTGTGTGTGTGTATGTGTGTGTGTGTCAGATCAGTAAATACAAACACAGAATGACAATTTAAACAATGATAGAGAAATGATACCAAAAATATATACAATAGTTTCCCCCAAAAAATGTAACATGAGTATAATATAAACAACCTCAGCTTTTTTTATGTTTGTTAATTAATGTGAATGTTTTATGTGAAGATAATGTGTATAACGTGTATTAATTTTGACCTTGTTGGGACTGTATCATTGTTAGAGTTGAGGTGAGGAAGCGAGGGGAGACGAGACTAAAGGAATGACAGGGTGAGTGAAGGATGAGTGACGGATAGAAAAAAAGAAGAAAAAAAACAATAAAAAGAAAGACACGAAGAGTAAATAGACAACAAAGGAAACGGAGCGATTTTACAGAATTGAGAGAAAAATTGAATGAAACATGACTAGAAAAAAGGTACATCAGTTTTCTTTCTTTATTTTTTTTATGAATCTCTAAAAAGCGCAATGAAGTGAGTTTGAAAAAAAAAAAATTGGTAATTAAGTTCTGTTCATAATGGCATTCGAAGAAAAAAAAAAAGGTCACAAAGCAATTCTTTACAAAACAGCGAAGGAAATAAAGCTTACATCACATAAAAAAAAATAAAGTCAATAAGTTTCCTAAATGTAACTTTAAAAAATGTATCAAAAGAGGGAGTTAAAAAAAAATAAACATAAATTAAATACAGTTCATGAAGTCACCAAGGAAGAAAAAAGTTGAAAGTAAAAATA
>JAPQNM010000037.1:333035-348035 GCA_029783475.1 Metacarcinus magister | reverse complement strand
CTAAAGAACATGTCACCAGTGAATCCCATTAAGATCTTAAATAATATAGAGGGTTGGAACCTTCATTAGTATTCAGGACTTGACACCAGATCATCACAACACATTCAACACCAATTTCCAACACCCCTTTCACATGCACGCACAAGTCAAGGAAAGGTGGAAGCTATCTCTCTCTCTCTCTCTCTCTCTCTCTCTCTCTCTCTCTCTCTCTCTCTCTCTCTCTCTCTCTCTCTCTCTCTCTCCTCTCTCTCTCTCTCTCTCTCTCTCTCGAACAAGCGCACGCCAAGCAAATTTAGGAACAAAAGCACTATATTTGCTTGTCGTGTAACCCAAAACATTCTGTGTATATTCATGTCTCGACTAGCTTGTGTTTTTGTGTATGTTATCTCTCTCTCTCTCTCTCTCTCTCTCTCTCTCTCTCTCTCTCTCTCTCTCTCTCTCTCTCTCTCTCTCTCTCTCTCTCTCTCTCTCTCTCTCTCTCTCTCTCTCTCTCTCTCATCAGTTTCATGGGTATATAACAACTTTAATATTCTCTTATTAACGTGGTTCATTTCACTGTTAATTCCTCATTGCCAAAGGTTTATATTAATTTTATAATCGGTGTTGTAAATCTTGATGGCAATGTATGAGTTTTATTCACATTTATTCTCTCTCTCTCTCTCTCTCTCTCTCTCTCTCTCTCTCTCTCTCTCTCTCTCTCTCTCTCTCTCTCTCTCTCTCTCTCTCTCTCTCTCTCTCTCTCTCTTTATCTCTCTAATCTTTAAATGGAAAAGCACCACTCTAAAAATGTAGAGATGTAATGGAAAGGATAAATTTATATTATTATTTTGTTTCAGTGAGAGAGAGAGAGCGAGAGAGAGAGAGAGAGAGAGAGAGAGAGAGAGAGAGAGAGAGAGAGAGAGAGAGAGAGAGAGAGAGAGAGAGAGAGAGAGAGAGAGAGAGAGAGAGAGAAATACAAACTCGTCTAACTTTAAAAAACATAACTCTTCGTTGAAATGTGTAGTGGTTTTGTTATCTTTATTTATTACTTTATATATGTTTTCCTCTCTAAATCCTTCTATCCTTTATTATCCTCCATTTCCCTCATTCCCTTTCATTACCCGACTCTCTCACTTCCTTTATTCTTAACCCTCTACTTCCCCTTGCATCCCTTTCTCCCTATTCCCTTATCCTTCCACGTTTTCCTTATTCCCTTCCTTCCACCTCTATATCTCTCTTTTCTTTATATTTTTAATCACAACTGCAATATTTTTTTCTTCGAATTTTCTGTCTCTATAGCTATTCTTCCATATATATCCTCCTTACCTCCTCCTTACCTCCTTCTCCTCCTCCTCCTCCTCCTCCTCCTCCTCCTCCTCCTCCTCCTCCTCCTCCTCCTCCTCCTCCTCCTCCTCCTCCTCCTCCTCCTCCTCCTCCTCCTTTTTCTTTTCTTCCTTCATCCTCCTCTTCCTTCTTTCCAGTTCTCCTTTCACCTGCCAGACTTACCTGACCTTCTTAGATTAATCAGGGAATGTGTCGGAAGGTATTGTGTAAGAGAAGGTGACTTACTCTTTCCTTACTTACTTACTTATTTACTTGACTTACTCTACTCTAAGGTAGACAGGTGATGCGACTCTATATTACCTGTGGGATTTTGGTAATTGGTTATCTCTCTCTCTGTCTTTTTTTTTTATTTCTTCTCTCTCAGAAGTTTTTATTTAGATAGGTATACTGATGTTATTTTTATACTTTTTTTTTTAGTAATGGATGTTTTGTGTATTGTTATTATTATTGTTATCTCTTGTATCGTGTGTTATCTGTTATCATTGGTTTTCTGGTTTTTACTCTTGCTCTTCTTCCTCTTTTCCTTCTTCTTCTTCTTCTTCTTCCTCCTCCTCCTCTTCCTCCTCATCCTCCTCCTCCTCCTCCTGTTTGTTCCTCCTCCCAGTCACGTGTCAGCAACAATCAAATCTGACAATTCAATCTCCTTTTATTTCTTCCCATGTGTGTGTTTTCTCCTCCTCCTCCTCCTCCTCCTCCTCCTCCTCCTCCTCCTCCTCCTCCTCCTCCTCCTCCTCCTCCTCCTCCTCCTCCTCCTCTTGCCAAGAATTATCACTTCCTGCGGAATGTCACATACACTCCATCAATCTCAATCAGAGTCTTGATGTTGTCCCAGTACCTCCCTCCCCCCCTCCTTCCCTCCTTCCTTCCCTCCTTCCTTCCCTCCTTCCTTCCCTCCTTCCTTCCCTCCCTCCCTCCTTCCCTCCCTCCCTTCCCTCCCTCCCTCCCTCCCTCCCTCCCTCCCTCCCTCCCTCCTGCTCACTTTCTGTTCCATTCTCTGTTTCTGTCACTTCGTCATACACAAGAGCGTTGTGTAATTTGTTTCATATGTGAGGGAATCAGTCACGGTGTATTCTCTCTCTTTCTCTCTCTCTCTCCTCTCTCCTCTCTCTCTCTCTCCTCTCTCTCTCCTCTCTCCTCTCTCTCTCTCTCTCTCTCTCTCTCTCTCTCTCTCTCTCTCTCTCTCTCTCTCTCTCTCTTTTCACCTTATTTATTTTTGTTCTATTTTGATTTAAACATTTTATTTCTTCCTCCTCCTCCTCCTCCTCCTCCTCCTCCTCCTCCTCCTCCTCCTCCTCCTCCTCCTCCTCCTCCTCCTCCTCTTCCTCTTCCTCCTCCTCTTCCTCCTCCCTTTTTATTCTTTTTTCCTTTTATTTATGTCCTCTTTCCTCCTCCTCTTCCACGTCCTCATCCTCTTCACCCACATTTTCTCCACCTGATTCGTCCTTTAGTCCTCCTCCTCCTCCTCCTCCTCCTCCTCCTACTACTCCTCCTCCTCCTCCTCCTCCTCCTCCTCCTCCTCCTCCTCCTCCTCCTCCTCCTCCTCCTCCTCCACCTCATGGCCGCCAGAGAGCAGCAGCATCGTAACCTCAGATGCTTCTCTTGACTATGCTTTGGCGGGAAGGGAATTCAATTGTTTTCTCTTTGTGCTTGGAAACAGAGGGAGCAACGCAGCTTCTGATACCACATTCTCTCTCTCTCTCTCTCTCTCTCTCTCTCTCTCTCTCTCTCTCTCTCTCTCTCTCTCTCTCTCTCTCTCTCTCTCTCTCTCTCTCTCTCTCTCTCATCTTCCTTATCCTCTCTTCTTCCTTCATTTTATCTTCTTTTATCTCATTTCCTTTCTTATTTTCAACTATTTTTGCATATGTGATCCTCTTACTTAATTTCCTTCCTCTTCTTTCTCACTTTTATTTTCCTTTTTTCCATCCTTCCTTCCTCTGCATCTTCTCACCTTCCTTCACCTCCTCTCCTCTCTTCTCCTTTTCTTTTTATTTAGTTGCCTTTCCTTGTCTTGTCTTACCTTACCTTTCTTTACCTTACCTTACCTTAACTTACCTTACCTTACCTTACCTTACCTTACCTTACCTTACCTTACATTACCTTACCTTACCTTACCTTACCTTATCTTACCTTACTTTGCCTTCCCTATCCTTGCCTTGCCTTACCTTACCTTTCTTTACCTTACCTTACCTTACCTTACCTTACTTTACCTTACCTTACCTTTCCTTACCTTACCTTACCTTACCTTACCTTGCCTTCCCTATCCTTTCCTTGTCTTACCTTACCCTACCTTAACTTAACTTACCTTACCTTACCTTACCTTACCTTACCTTACCTTACCTTACCTTACCTTACCTTACCTTACCTTACCTTCCCTTCCCTTACCTTACCTTCCCTTCCCTTCCCTTCCCTTCCCTTTCCTTGCATTTCCTTGCCTCACTCCAAACGTCAGCACTATTTTCTCCGAGCTGACACATGCACAGCCACACATATTTATTACACCCAAACACGTACTCACCCACCTTGTCTCTCCCGCTGTCATCCCTCCGTCAGCACCTTCTCCTGACACCTCCTGCCACGTCTTTCAAGGCTACGTGAGCATGACGTCGGGGGAAGAATATCTGTCCTACGGGAAATATATACCAGAATTCATGATCTAGTTTTTTTCCCCTACGTTTTGAGTTGTTAAAAAAAATAGTTGGTCATGTGTAGTAAAAAGGGGATGAGTAAAGACCATTTTCTAAAGGGTCAAAGGGTTAAAGGGTTAGGGGGAAAGAATTGTTACTTTAATTGCACCTTCCTTAGCGTTAAACGGAAAAGAGATGGGAAGAAAAGTTACCTTAATTACATACTTTTTTTGGAGTTAAAGGGAGGAGGGGAAGAAATGTCGGTTTAATTACATATCCTTTACCTAGTATGCGGAAATGGGAGAAGGGAAGATGCTGTAATTGCACATTTTGTTACGTTAAAAAGAAAAGGGGGGAGAAGATTTTATTATTATTTTTTTTTAATGTAAGTTCAGTTGTTGTTTTTTCTCTCATTTGGTTTTGTATGGAAGGAAATTGTCGATTGTATGGAAACTTGTATGGTCTTTAGTCTTTCTTATATATACCTCGTTTTTTTTTTTATATTTTTATTAGCATATTATATTTTACTTTAATTTTCATCATTCCTATTTCCACTTCCTCGTCCTCTTTTTCTTATCGTGTTCTTCCTCTTTTTCCTACTTCCCTTCTTTCACATTTCAGTCTTCATTCCTTTCTTATCCTCTTCTTTGTGCTCTTCTTTTTCCCATTTCAAACCACCTCCTCTTCCTTCTCCTCCACCTCCTTCTTCTCTTCCCACTTTGAGACATTTTCGTTGTGTTATTGGAAGGAGTCGAAAGTGGGTTCGCTCTCGGGTGACTCAGGCTTCGGATTGGGATCTGAAGCTTCGTTCGTGTTGTTTCAGGACGAATGGCTTTGGCGTGTTCGTTTGTGTTTTATTTTTTATTTTTTAGCTTGGAAATGTTGGTCTATGTATTTTTTTCTTTGCCTTAGATTGATCCATAGTGTTTCGTTTGTGTGAGTGATTGTGAGGTGTGTAGGACGCTCCTCTGTGGTACTTGCTTCGTTACTGCTTCATTATCTCGACCACAGTTTCATTTCAGGAATAATAATAGTACCCCCCCCAAAAAAAAGTAAAAAGTGTCCTGTTTGGGGAATTGTTCATAGAAGCGATAGTTCCTTGATCTGCTATTCCCTCTTTGACCTTGATGCACTTCGCTAAAAAATATAATAGTGAACACATCGAATATTAGTTAATTTACACTAATATCACAGTTTATCCCAAAATACAAAGATCTATATGGAGTAAAAATTATCCCAGTGGTTCCTTAGTGTGTGTGTGTGTGTGTGTGTGTGTGTGTGTGTGGTGTGGTGTTGTGTGTGTGTGTGTGTGTGTGTGTGTGTGTGTGTGTGCGTGTGTGTGCGTGTGTGTATGTGTCGAGGCTTGTGGTTCACGTCAATAGTTAAACATGCAGTCCATTTACCTTACCGCCTCATAAACGCCTCCCGGTAAATTACGCGTGGAGACCCTCTGTTCATTCAAGAGTTCACGGTGAGCCCCAACCTTCCGCCGCCGCCTAATATCCGGCACTAAACATGACTGGACGTATGATGATAAAGTGTGTGTTAAGAGGCAGCGAGGGAGAGGATGATGCAAATAGACAGGAAGGGAGAAGGATGTGTGATATGTATACGTGTGTGTATATGGTAGCGGCAGGATTACTAGAGTGTGTGTGTGTGTGTGTGTGTGTGTGTGTGTGTGTGTGTGTGTGTGTGTGTGTGTGTGTGTGTGTGTGTGTGTCTGTGTGTGTATAGCCAGACGTGTTGTCCTTAATCCTGTATGTGTGTGTGTGTGTAGGTATGTGTGTGTATGTATGTTTTATTGTGCCTTTCATTGCTTTGTTGGAGAGAGAGAGAGAGAGAGAGAGAGAGAGAGAGAGAGAGAGAGAGAGAGAGAGAGAGAGAGAGAGAGAGAGAGAGAGAGAGAGAGAGAGAGAGAGAGAGAGAGAGAGAGGGAATGTTATTTAGACTTAAACTATACTGAATATAAGGAAGACAAATTCTAACCCTCCTGTTATACTGAAGACAAGGCTCGAGGTGGTGTTACTCCCCTCTCTCCTTACCTCTTCCTATCCTCTTCTATCCCCTCTTACCTACTCTATTCCTCCTCTCCTTTCTTACATCTCTTCTTCCTCCCCTCTCCTCTCATTCCCATCTCCCTTCGTTCCTCCCTTCTTACTTCCCTCTTCCTCCACTCTTCCTCCCCTTTCCTCTTCCTCCCACTCTTCCTCACTTCCCCTCTTCCTCCTCCTCTTCCTCCCCTCTCTTCTTCCTGCCTTTCTTTCTTCCTCCCCTCTTCCTCCCTTCTTACCTCTCTTCTTCCTCCCCTCTTCCTCCCCTCTTCCTCCCCTCTTCCTCCCCTCTATCTCTGCTCTCACCCTCGGGAAATGCTGGTCTCTGCTCAACATTTTCTTTCCCAAACTCGAGTTAAGAAGAAAATGTGAAAAAAAGAAAGAAAGAAAGAAAGAAAGAAAGAGAAAAGATTCGACGTTATGAAATGTTTACCTGCGCTTTATTTTTCTTGTTTGTTTGTTTATTTTTGTTTATGTGAGTTTTCCCCTCCTCCTCCTCCTCTTCCTCCTCCTCCTCCTCCTCCTCCTCCTCCTCCTCCTCCTCCTCCTCCTCCTCCTCCTCCTCCTCCTTCGGTGCTGAGTAACTTTTGTTTTTCTTTTATTATATGTTTTCTGTGGCGTTTTACTGCCTATCTCTCTCTCTCTCTCTCTCTCTCTCTCTCTCTCTCTCTCTCTCTCTCTCCTCTCTCTCTCTCTCTCTCTCTCTCTCTCTCTCTCTCTCTCTCTCTCTCTCTCTCTCTCTCTCTCTCTCTCTCTCTCTCTCTCTCTCTTATCTATTCCCCCAAACCGCTACACCTCTTTATTATTCTCTCTTTCCTCCTCCTCCTCCTCCTCCTCCTCCTCCTCCTCCTCCTCCTCCTCCTCCTCCTCCTCCTCCTCCTCCTCTATCGACTTTCTCCTATTGATATCATTATCCTAAGCACAACCATCAGAAGTTTCCCCACATCAGGGAGAAAGCCATTGAGAGAGAGAGAGAGAGAGAGAGAGAGAGAGAGAGAGAGAGAGAGAGAGAGAGAGAGAGAGAGAGAGAGAGAGAGAGAGAGATGATAAGTAATTTATCTAAAGAGCTTCAAGTGGTCCATGAGAGATGATGAAAAATAGAGAGAAAAAAAAATGTCTGTAAAATGTATTGAAAGAAAGTGAAGAAGGAGGAGGAGGAGGAGGAGGAGGAGGAGGAGGAAAGTGAGGGGTAGAAGGGAGGAAATGAGGTGGAATCTTGCACTTCAAAAGTCGATTATGAGGGGAATTAATTGAATGGTTGGACCTCTTAAGACTTTCCCTTCTTCTCTTTCCTCATCTTCTTTATTAGTATTCTCTCTCTCTTCTCTCTCTCTCTCTCCTCTCTCTCTCTCTCTCTCTCTCTCTCTCTCTCTCTCTCTCTCTCTCTCTCTCTCTCTCTCTCTCGTCTTTGTTCCGTTTCTCCTTTATATTTAGTCTCTTTAATCCACCTCTCTCTCTCTCTTTCTCTTTTCCTTGTCATAATTTATCACACTTTCTCTTATTTCCTCTTTTATCATTCTTCTTCCTCTTCCTTGTTTTGATCACAGCCTCTCATCAGTATCTGTCTGTCTATCCTTCTCCCTCTTCTTTTTTTCCCTTCATTCTTTCCTTCCTAGCTTTACTTTTTTCCCTCCTCCCTCCTCGCCCCCCCTGCCCCCCCCTGCCCCCCTTGGCCCCTTAGAAGACACTAACACCCACCACGACTTAATTTTCTCTTGAAAGCCATCATCCTAATTCCAGCTATAAAGTTTATGAGGAGGAGGAGGAGGAGGAGGAGGAGGAGGAGGAGGAGGAGGAGGAGGAGGAAGAAGAGAATGTGTGATAGAAAGGATAAGATAATAAGGAACTGGAGGAAGAGGAAAATTAGTAGAAGAAAAAGGAATGAGAAAGAGGAAGAAGAGAATGAATGATAGGAAGAATAAGATGATGAAGAGGAGGAGGAGGAAGAGAGAAAAGAAAGGAAGTAGAAAGAAGAGTAAGAGGAACAATAGAATCAAAATCACGGTAAGAAGGGGAATAGGGAGATAGAGGAGAAGGAATAAGAAACTGAGAGAGAGAAAACTAGAGAAGAATACGGAAGAGAGAGAGAAGGAGAAGAGGAAGACGGAGAGAGGAAATTACGTGAAATGCCAAAGTTATATTGAATATCAAACAAGTAATTTTGGAGCGAATGGAAAGGAGAATGTGAGACCTTTTTTCCTTTTTCTTTTTTTGAACTGCTAGAGTGAAAGAAACAATTTTTTTTTATTTGATGTATGTCTGTTAATATGTCTTTTTAGAATCAAGAGAACAGTAAACACACACTTGTACTACATTCAGGAGGAGGAGAAGGAGAAGGAGGAGGAGGAGGAGGAGAAGGAGAAGGAGAGGAAGAAGAAGGGGGAGGAGGAGGAGGAGGAGGAGGAAAGAGTTGTATTTACTTCCCCTTTGCAGCTGGAACACAACCTGGAAAAAGTAGCTGGAATACGAGGCGGATTTATTGCTTGTTGTGGGAATTATTTCTCACCCTCACTCCCCTCCATGGCAAGGGGAAACTCAGGGGAAAAAAGGGGAGGGAGGCAATGAGGGTGACGACAATGATTGGGGGAAATGAATGACTGAGAGGAGGAGGAAGAGGAGGAGGAGGGGGAGGATGTATGAGGGAAGAACAATGAAGGAAGAGAAGAAAGGTTTGGGACAAAATTAAAAAGGAGTAAGAGGAAGTAAAGAGGAGGAGGAGGAAGAGGAACACATAGGAACACATAGGAAGAACAAACAACAACAGGCCTGCTGGCCCTTACGAGGCTGTTTGTGAGACTACACTATCTACTCTAGAGTGAAGGATACAGGATAGTAAGGGTGAAGGCTTCTCTCCCCAGCCATGGCTGGCAGAGGAGGAGGAGGAGGAGGAGGAGGAGGAGGAGGAGGAGGAGGAGGAGGAGGAGGAGGAGGAGGGGGAAAGAAAGAAAGGTAGTGAGTGATTAAGGTAAGTTGTCATAAAATATTGTAAGATGAAAGTCATTAATTTTAATTACATTGGAATTAAAATAAAGTTATGAAAGGATTATGGCAGAGAGAGAGAGAGAGAGAGAGAGAGAGAGAGAGAGTAGAGAGAGAGAGAGAGGAGAGAGAGAGAGAGAGGAGAGAGAGAGAGCCATAATTGTATCCACTCTCTTAAAAATAAATTCACTCCACAATCTCATTTTAAAACTAACATTTCTTTTGAGTTCAAAGTCCCAGAGTTTATCTTCAAACTCATCCTCATTCTCTATCCACACTTACATTCCTTCCTTGTATTTCTTAAGGCTCTCTCTCTACCTTTTCCTCTTCCTCTTCATCACATCCTTTCCTTCCCCTTCTTCCTCCTTCCTCCTTCCCCTCCTTCCTATCCTTCCTTGATCTCCGGTGCGATAAGAGATTTTCATATGGAATAAGGACCCCTAAAATTTTTCCTCTGGCCAGGCGTCTCAGCTTCCCATACATAGACCAGGACGCTGTAATGGTCTTTTGGTGTAGTGGGGGTCTGCGCCCCTTTTATTACCCCCTCCCCATTTTCTATCCTCCTCCCCTTCCCTCTCCATACCCTCCCATCTTTTCCTCATATTTTTTTTCTTCATTTATTTTATTTTATCAGTAATTTTGCTCATTTTTGTATGGTTGTATCTCTCTCTCTCTCTCTCTCTCTCTCTCTCCTCTCTCTCTCTCTCTCTCTCTCTCTCTCTCTCTCTCTCTCTCTCTCTCTCTCTCTCTCTCTCTTGCCAGGTATCCGCGTAATTATAAGGAGATTCTCAGGGTAACTTTTAATCCACTTCACCTTTGTGTGTTATCAAAGGTGATTAAGTTTATACATCGTCTTTATTTTATTATTTTTCAGCCTTATTTTCCCCCATTATATTCTTTTTATTTTTGTATTTATTAATTTTTTTGGAGTAGTATTGTTATTTTTTTTTGTTATAATTGTTTGCATTTTTTTTTTAATATAAATGCGATTATATTTTGTCTGTAAACTCATTTTTCACATATTTTTTTTTTTTCATGTATGAGAGACCAGTTTTGTTTTATTTGTTCATCCTTTTTCACATTTTCTTCTTCTTTTCCTTTCATATATTTCTTTTTCTTTAACACACACACACACACACACACACACACACACACACACACACACACACACACACACACACACACACACACACACACACACACACACACACACACACACACAGATATATATAAATAAACACTAGCAGACGCCCTTTTTCATCCCTGTCATCAGCTGTTTTTAGGTACAAAGGGAACATTAATCACTACGCTCTTACAGTTCATTAACTTGTGATCACAGGAAGAAGGGGATTCGAACCCCTACACCACTTAACACTCTGTACCACAACCACTCATCCACTCACCCACTCGTCCACTCGTCCACTCACCACTGACCTTACATTATAATCTTTTCCCTTCATGTATTCCCTTATTCTTCTCCTAGTTTCCTCTTTTTCCTTTTTTTAAATTCAAGTTTTATATATCTTTTGCTCTCCCTCTGGTTGTATTCTTTCTTTGTCGAATTTTATCTATTTTATTTTATGTATTTCTTCTTTTTTTTTTCGTCCTTCGTCTGTCCTTCCCTCTTTCTACCCTCTCTCTCTCTCTCTCTCTCTCTCTCTCTCTCTCTCTCTCTCTCTCTCTCTCTCTCTCTCTCTCTCTCTCTCTCTCTCTCTCTCTCTCTCTCTCTCTCTCTCCCTTCGGTCATCATCTGAGGATCTTCTTGAAATCCAGAAAAATGCTGAAGTTTAGGGCAACGCTGTGCTGTGTGTGCTGAGCTACTGTGTCTGTATGTGTGTGTGTGTGTGTGTGTGTGTGTGTGTGTGTGTGTGTGTGTGTGTGTGTGTGTGTGTGTGTGTGTGTGTGTGTGTGTGTGTGCCCACGTCATACTTTTCTGACAATTATATTTTTTTCCCATTCTCCTCCTCCTCCTCCTCCTCCTCTTCTTCTTTTTCTTCATTTTCTTCTTTCTCTTCCTCCTCCTCCTCTTCTTCCTCCTCCTCCTCCTCCTCAGAAAGTCACACCAACAACGACATTTTCTCATATTTTTCTTCTTCTAACTCCGGTCGTTTCTTTCCTTCTCTTATGACATCCATTCTTTTATTTTCCTCCTCCTTCTCTTCCTCCTCCTCTTCCTCTTATTCCTCCTCCTCCTCTTCTTCCTCCTCCTCCTTCTCCTCCTGACGACAGCGACGACAACTCAACAATTCTTTTTCTCTCCTTCCCCCTCTTCCTTTCTCTCTCCCTCTACGTCTATCTTTCTCTTTCAACATTGCTTCAAATGTCTCCCTTCTCACTAATCTCTCTCTCTCTCTCTCTCTCTCTCTCTCTCTCTCTCTCTCTCTCTCTCTCTCTCTCTCTCTCTCTCTCTCTCGCTCTCGCTCTCGCTCTTTTTTTCACACTTTTGGAGCAACATTTTTCGCTCACCTTTTCGCCTCCTGCCTCCTCCTCCTCCTCCTCCTCCTCCTCCTCCTCCTCCTCCTCCTCCTCCTCCTCCTCCTCCTCCTCCTCCTCCTCCTCCTCCTCTTCCTCCTTCTCCTCCTCTTTGAGCGTAAAGAAAACGTGTTAAGCTTTCGTGAAATAAAAGAAAATATGATGTAACAACTTGGCCAGAAATTGTTTTGATGTGTTTAGTTGTTGTCTTGACTTTATTGCTTCGTCTTGTTGCATTACTTTAAGGTTGAGATTAGTGTTTGTTTTTCTATATTTGGATGTGTGTTGTGTTTGGGTAAAGGTGTGTGAGTTCATTGGAAAGATATGATAGTTTAAAGATATGCATTTATTTTTGAGTTTTTTCTTTTGTATTTATATATATTTTTTTCATATAACCTAAATGTCGTAAGTATTTTTAGCGTTTGTATCGGTGGCACTTTTATTATTGTTATTAAAGTTTGTAAGAGTTTGTTTGGTTCTCTGTATTATTTTTTAAAGTTCCGTTTAAGGTTTTGTTAATATTTCAACTCAACTCATAAAAAAATTGTTATAAAAAGGTTCTCAGGTATGCTGATCACGAATCTGGACTCAGTTTTATCAATTACTATAATCTGTGACAGAAATTGATTTGCGATTTTGTGGCCCAAATATTACACCAGAATTGAGGTCGATAAGTTTCTTTCCCATTTTACTACGAAAATATTACTCCTAAAGGAAACATGCATAAGACAAAGGTTATGGAGCTTGATATCATCTATCTTATGGTGTCGTCTGCTTTCCAATAACCTCCATATATTTGGAGAAAATGTAAGTTATGTGAAAAACAAAAATGTGTTATTTTTTTCACTCCTAAATCTATAATTATATTACAATGGCATTTCACTATAGCTAAAAAAAAACGGGCGTATTGTGCTCTTTCTATAATATTCCATACATTTTTTACGACAATCTCATAGTTTTCGAGTTATTAAATAAAACATGATTTTTTGAAAATTTCGACACCTCTGAATCTGATGAAAATTGGAACAAAGGAGTTCTTGGTGATGGTGAACACGAATCTGGACCCAGTTTTAACATTATTTTAATAACAAACACTTTTACCGCAACTTGCCTCAACAACATTGGCAATACCATTATTTAACTTTACATCTATACCTACATTCCAAATTCATTACACTAGTAGTTTTGGTTAGGTTAGGTTAATACTTTCATAAACTGATGCATTTTATGTTTTTTCTGCAATTTTTGTTTTCTTTAGATAAAGGAAATGTAATTGCAACACAATCTTCCTCATTCAAACTTTGCAAATGGCGATATGAGAGCATCCAAAATTTTTGCTTTGAGACTTAAATTTTCTTATTGGCAACGGCAACGACAACAATGGCCATCAGCTTTACCCTGTCTCCTATCGTAGCATCCTGAGCAGCCTCGGAATAAGATGAAAAAAAAGATTAAAAGTTTGAGTAAAGTCCTGACAATATTCTGTAATTATGAACCATGAGAACGAGGAGTAATGAGAGAGAGAGAGAGAGAGAGAGAGAGAGAGAGAGAGAGAGAGAGAGAGAGAGAGAGAGAGAGAGAGAGAGAGAGAGAGAGAGAGAGAGAGAGAGAGAGAGATGAGGAGGAAAAGGAGAATGAACGATATGAGAGAGAGATACGAATGAGAAATAAGACAAAACAAACATAAAATAATAATAACTAAATAAAATAGAAGTAAATATCTCTTACACTACCAAACAGTGATAACCAACGAAGAGTAAATAAGAAAAAAGTGGAAAAAAAACTAGAATGGTGTGAATGGAGAGAATGATAAAAACACATCATTGCTTTGCCTTCAGGGAGACAGAGGTGAGAGTAAATACCTGCGATGTTTTGGTTGACGTTCGTCAGAAACACACACACGTCAACACTCGTATTCTCGTGGTGTTTGTTCCCAAGGATTGATTCGACCGTTGATCGTAGAGTTGAAAGGCTCGTTTGCCTCGCTAGCGATAGAAGAGTGTTAACAGACACCAAACATGAGCTGCAGCCGTCCTCCTCCCTTCCACTCCCTTTGCTCTTCCTACCCCTTGCCTGGCTTCCCTTCCCACCTTGCTTGTTTCTCGCTCACGATGCCTCCCCGCTTGTGACGAGACGATGCTGGTGGCGAAACAAGCATTTTTATTTTATATTTTTTTATTATATGGTTTCTTTGTTTTTTATGGAGACATTATACATTTTTTTCATCGTTTTAGGATTTTGTATTTGGGCTTTATTGTTTTACTTCTCATTTATTTATCTTCAATGTTTTTTTTGTTTTTTTTGTGTGTGTTGATTTTTAAAGTCCTATTGCTACCTGTAAGATTTACCTGTATAATGAATTACCTTTTGGCTCCATGTATGTTTCCCCCAGTAGTAGTAGTAGTAGTAGTGGTAACAGTAGTAGTAGTGGTAGCAGTAGTAGTAGTAGTAGTAATAACAGTAGTAGCAGCAGCACTAGGTAGAGGAAGAGGTCGAGGAGTAGGGAAGGCAGATCAGAGCAGACTAGTTCATCCTCTTTATAGCAAAAAAGACACTTATATTATCCGATTCTAAGACTGTCCACCGATATTAGGACATCCAAAGCCCCTCCAGCACTGCCACGCCGCACTACCTCACCCTCCGTCTGCCGCAAGCAAAAATTGGGGATTGCAATTGGAGTTTTGGTCGGCCGTGTGTAAACGAGGTACGCCATGTCTTAGGGAAATGAAAATGAAGTGGACAGCTATTGGTGACCTCTACCGTCCGCCTCTCTCCCCCGCCCACGCCATTGGAGGACCTTAGAGAGCCGCTGTAAGATAGGGAGAGAGGAGGAGGTTATCAGGGAGAAGGGCTACCCAGGGCCACTTCACCGGGAGGAAAGGACAGGCGTGAAAAGTTAATAGGAAGGAGAACATGTTTTAGTGCGAGGGAAGAGAGCAGGAAAGTGCCAGCGTAAAGGAGGAAGGAAGGAGAGAAGGTGGAAAAGATTGTCTAGGTGGAAAAAGGAAGCGAAGGAAGAAATGAAACGGAGTAGTAAAGGAGGAATGAAATATGGGATGTGGAGAAGGAAGGTCCGGCTGGAAAATGGAATGTGGAAGACGAATTTGAAGCCAGAGGAAGGGAGGGAAATGAGAGATGAAAGGAACAATGCAAAGGGATGACGAACACTGAAATGTATGAGATATTAGATTAAAGAGGAAAACTGGCAACGCAGAAAACACAAAAACTGGCAAACCATCCATATTATTACTTTCATTCCACCCACAAAAAAAAAATTGAAATAAATAATAATAACAATGATAATAATAATACCTTTTTCTCCTTCCTCCTTGCACCCAGGTTGAAATAGATAAGAAAGATTGCTAGAAAGAGAAAAAGAGAGAAAAAAAAATTATTATATATATATATATATATATATATATATTTAAATGTGCAGGAGCCTCATCCTTCCCTCTTTCCCTCTCAAGACACAAGTTTCTGAGGCAGCATTGAGCAACTGTGCATAAGTGATGTGACGAGGGTGGCAGACGTGAGGGGAGGACGAGGGGAAG
>JAPQNM010000037.1:318035-330535 GCA_029783475.1 Metacarcinus magister | reverse complement strand
AAATAATTTAATGTAATACCGTAACATTAATAACAACAATTAAAAACATAAACCAGTTACCCCTTTATAGGAAGAGAAAAAAAAATAACAGTAGTAATGGACTAATAACCTGCAGTTTAATTAAGGCAAAAGTAATTAATAATTTCCTAACTGGGCAATAGCCTTCTCTAGAAATTAACTTAGCAGACTATTAAACATTAATTACACTCCTCCTCTAAGCGAGGCTCGTGGGGAAGTTAATTATAGTGAAAATCCTTCCTAATATAATTGTGCGGTGGAGAATAATTACCACAAGATAAAGAAGTTGAGGGATTTAAAACTATCTCTATACTACTGGAACCTAATATTTCCTTGCCAAACAGAAAGGAAGAGGTGAAGATAATATCATGTAATGAAAAACCTAATTGTCTATTTTTTTTCTCCTCTCACTCTCTTTATATCTTATGTCAACATCATCATCAATGTTATTATATTTTTCCTCTTTTATTTCTTTTTCTCTTTTTTCTTTGTTGTCCTCCTCCCTCCCGTTCAAAGAAGTAGATGAAGTGAGAAGAAAAAAAGCATCAAAGGAGCGAACAGAAGAGAGAGAAAACTGTAATAACAAGGGAAGGAAAAACCTGAAGAGAATACTTTCCTTTTTTACTCGAGAGAAGTGGAAAGGTGGAAGGAAGGAAGGAAGAGGAGGAGGAGGAGGAAGAGGAGGAGGAGGAGGAGGAGGTGGAGGAGGTGGAGGAGGAGGAGGAGGAGGAGGAGGAGGAGGAGGAGGAGGAGGAGGAGGAGGAGGAGGAGGAGGAGGAGGAGGAGGAGGAGGAGGAGGAGGAGGAGGAGGAGTACAAAAGAAGAACAGACAGCAACAGTCCTACTGGACCTAACGAGGCTGTCCGTGTAGCTACACTACTGCAAAATAACTACTTGTCAGATATTATATCAATCAGGAAAATAAGGCCAAATTCGTGTTCAGCATGACCGAAAACCTCATTGTATCAATTTGCATGAAATTCGGAGGTGTGGAAATTTGCACGAAATTTCTTTAGAGTTTTTTAAATAAATCATATAATTTCAAATAACTCGAAATGTATGGGGTTTACGTAAAACACGTATTGAATATAAAGGAAAGGTCAGAAGACGCTTGCTCTTTTGATCTATAGTGAAATGGAATTGGAATGTAATTATAGATGTAGGAGTGTAAAGTATTGTGCATTAATTTCTTTCACAAATTTAAAATTTTCTTTATAGGTATTAGAGTTATTAGAAAGATGATGATAGTATAATATTGATATTATCAAACTCCATAACTTTACTTTTATACAATTTTCCTGTAGGACTAATATTTACGTAGTAAAATGGGAAAAACTTTTTCGACCTCATTTCTGGTGGAATTTACGGGCCACAAAATTAAAATATTATAATAATAACAAAACTAATTCCTGATTCGTGATCAGCATGCCCGAGAACCCCTTGCTAAAGGGAGAAGGAGGAGGAGGAGGAGGAGGAGGAGGAGGAGGAGGAGGGGAGAGGAGGAGGAGGAGGAGGAGGAGGAGGAGGAGGAGGAGGAGGGGAGGAGGAGGAGGAAGAAGAAGAAGAAGATGAGGAAGATGAACAACGCCCTAATCGTTCACTTAGGAGGAATTGTAAATCATGAAGGGAGAAAGGAAGAGAAGGGAAAGGAGAGAAAAGGAAGGATGGAGGGTAAGAGGGAGGAGTGGAAAAAAATCATGGATAGAATGAAAGATAAAAAACAATGGAAAGGATATAGGAGAGAGAGAGAGAGAGAGAGAGAGAGAGAGAGAGAGAGAGAGAGAGAGAGAGAGAGAGAGAGAGAGAGAGAGAGAGAGAGAGAGAGAGAGAGGTGGGGGGAGACAGTAAAAAAAACAAGATTGGTTAGAAGTTAGAAGTGCAGCAAAATCAATCTCACAGGGTTGGAGTTAAGAGGGCCAATGAAAATCAAGTTTGATTGATCCTTACTGGGCTGGAGTTAAGAGGGCCAATGAAAATCAAGTTTGATTGGTCCTTACTGGGTTGGAGTTAAGAGGGCCAATGAAAATCAAGTTTGATTGATCCTTACTGGGTTGGAGTTAAGAGGGCCAATGAAAATCAAGTTTGATTGATCCTTACTGGGCTGGAGTTAAGAGGACCAATGAAAATCAAGTTTGATTGATCCTTACAGGTTGGAGTTAAGAGGACCAATGAAAATCAAGTTTGATTGGTCCTTACTGGGTTGGAGTTAAGAGGGCCAATGAAAATCAAGTTTGATTGGTCCTTACTGAGTTGGAGTTAAGAGGGCCAATGAAAATCAAGTTTGATTGATCCTCACAGGGTTGGAGTTAAGAGGGACCAATGAAAATCAAGTTTGATTGGTCCTTACAAGGTTGGAGTTAAGAGGGCCAATGAAAATCAAGTTTGATTGGTCCTTACAAGGTTGGAGTTAAGAGGGCCAATGAAAATCAAGTTTGATTGGTCCTTACAAGGTTGGAGTTAAGAGGGACCAATGAAAATCAAGTTTGATTGGTCCTTACTGGGTTGGAGTTAAGAGGGCCAATGAAAATCAAGTTTGATTGGTCCTTACAGGTTGGAGTTAAGATGGGCCAATGAAAATCAAGTTTGATTGGTCCTTACAGGGTTGGAGTTAAGAGGGCCAATGAAAATCAAGTTTGATTGGTCCTTACAGGGTTGGAGTTAAGAGGGCCAATGAAAATCAAGTTTGATTGATCCTCACAGGGTTGGAGTTAAGAGGGCCAATGAAAATCAAGTTTGATTGGTCCTTACAAGGTTGGAGTTAAGAGGACCAATGAAAATCAAGTTTGATTGGTCCTTACTGGGTTGGAGTTAAGTGGGCCAATGAAAATCAAGTTTGATTGGTCCTTACTGGGTTGGAGTTAAGATGGCCAATGAAAATCAAGTTTGATTGATCCTTACTGAGTTGGAGTTAAGAGGGCCAATGAAAATCAAGTTTGATTGGTCCTTACAGGGTTGGAGTTAAGAGGACCAATGAAAATCAAGTTTGATTGGTCCTTACAGGGTTGGAGTTAAGAGGACCAATGAAAATCAAGTTTGATTGATCCTCACAGGATTAGAGTTAAGAGGGCCAATGAAAATCAAGTTTGATTGGTCCTTACTGGGTTGGAGTTAAGAGGACCAATGAAAATCAAGTTTGATTGGTCCTTACAGGGTTGGAGTTAAGAGGGCCAATGAAAATCAAGTTTGATTGATCCTCACAGGGTTGGAGTTAAGAGGGCCAATGAAAATCAAGTTTGATTGGTCCTTACAAGGTTGGAGTTAAGAGGGCCAATGAAAATCAAGTTTGATTGGTCCTTACAAGGTTGGAGTTAAGAGGACCAATGAAAATCAAGTTTGATTGGTCCTTACTGGGTTGGAGTTAAGTGGGCCAATGAAAATCAAGTTTGATTGGTCCTTACTGGGTTGGAGTTAAGATGGCCAATGAAAATCAAGTTTGATTGGTCCTTACAGGGTTGGAGTTAAGAGGACCAATGAAAATCAAGTTTGATTGATCCTCACAGGATTAGAGTTAAGAGGGCCAATGAAAATCAAGTTTGATTGGTCCTTACTGGGTTGGAGTTAAGAGGACCAATGAAAATCAAGTTTGATTGGTCCTTACAGGGTTGGAGTTAAGAGGGCCAATGAAAATCAAGTTTAATTGATCCTCACAGGGTTGGAGTTAAGAGGGCCAATGAAAATCAAGTTTGATTGATCCTTACAAGGTTGGAGTTAAGAGGACCAATGAAAATCAAGTTTGATTGGTCCTTACAAGGGTTGAGTTAAGAGGGCCAATGAAAATCAAGTTTGATTGGTCCTTACAAGGTTGGAGTTAAGAGGACCAATGAAAATCAAGTTTGATTGATCCTTACAAGGTTGGAGTTAAGAGGACCAATGAAAATCAAGTTTGATTGATCCTTACAAGGTTGAAGTTAAGAGGACCAATGAAAATCAAGTTTGATTGGTCCTTACAAGGGTTGAGTTAAGAGGGCCAATGAAAATCAAGTTTGATTGGTCCTTACAAGGTTGGAGTTAAGAGGACCAATGAAAATCAAGTTTGATTGGTCCTTACTGGGTTGGAGTTAAGTGGGCCAATGAAAATCAAGTTTGATTGGTCCTTACTGGGTTGGAGTTAAGATGGCCAATGAAAATCAAGTTTGATTGGTCCTTACAGGGTTGGAGTTAAGAGGGCCAATGAAAATCAAGTTTGATTGATCCTTACTGAGTTGGAGTTAAGAGGGCCAATGAAAATCAAGTTTGATTGGTCCTTACAAGGTTGGAGTTAAGAGGACCAATGAAAATCAAGTTTGATTGGTCCTTACAGGGTTGGAGTTAAGAGGACCAATGAAAATCAAGTTTGATTGGTCCTTACAAGGTTGGAGTTAAGAGGGCCAATGAAAATCAAGTTTGATTGGTCCTTACAAGGTTGGAGTTAAGAGGACCAATGAAAATCAAGTTTGATTGATCCTTACTGGGTTGGAGTTAAGAGGGCCAATGAAAATCAAGTTTGATTGATCCTTACTGGGTTGGAGTTAAGAGGGCCAATGAAAATCAAGTTTGATTGGTCCTTACAGGGTTGGAGTTAAGAGGGCCAATGAAAATCAAGTTTGATTGATCCTCACAGGATTATAGTTAAGAGGGCCAATGAAAATCAAGTTTGATTGGTCCTTACAGGGTTGGAGTTAAGAGGACCAATGAAAATCAAGTTTGATTGATCCTCACAGGATTAGAGTTAAGAGGGCCAATGAAAATCAAGTTTGATTGATCCTCACAGGGTTGGAGTTAAGAGGGCCAATGAAAATCAAGTTTGATTGGTCCTTACAAGGTTGGAGTTAAGAGGGCCAATGAAAATCAAGTTTGATTGGTCCTTACTGGGTTGGAGTTAAGAGGGCCAATGAAAATCAAGTTTGATTGATCCTTACTGAGTTGGAGTTAAGAGGACCAATGAAAATCAAGTTTGATTGGTCCTTACAGGGTTGGAGTTAAGAGGACCAATGAAAATCAAGTTTGATTGGTCCTTACAAGGTTGGAGTTAAGAGGGCCAATGAAAATCAAGTTTGATTGGTCCTTACAAGGTTGGAGTTAAGAGGGCCAATGAAAATCAAGTTTGATTGGTCCTTACAAGGTTGGAGTTAAGAGGACCAATGAAAATCAAGTTTGATTGGTCCTTACTGGGTTGGAGTTAAGTGGGCGAATGAAAATCAAGTTTAATTGGTCCTTACAGGGTTGGAGTTAAGAGGGCCAATGAAAATCAAGTTTGATTGATCCTCACAGGGTTGAAGTTAAGAGGGCCAATGAAAATCAAGTTTGATTGGTCCTTACAAGGTTGGAGTTAAGAGGACCAATGAAAATCAAGTTTGATTGATCCTTACTGGGTTGGAGTTAAGTGGGCCAATGAAAATCAAGTTTGATTGGTCCTTACTGGGTTGGAGTTAAGATGGCCAATGAAAATCAAGTTTGATTGATCCTTACTGAGTTGGAGTTAAGAGGGCAAATGAAAATCAAGTTTGATTGGTCCTTACAGGGTTGGAGTTAAGAGGGACCAATGAAAATCAGTTTGATTGGTCCTTACAGGGTTGGAGTTAAGAGGACCAATGAAAATCAAGTTTGATTGATCCTCACAGGATTAGAGTTAAGAGGGCCAATGAAAATCAAGTTTGATTGGTCCTTACTGGGTTGGAGTTAAGAGGACCAATGAAAATCAAGTTTGATTGGTCCTTACAGGGTTGGAGTTAAGAGGGCCAATGAAAATCAAGTTTGATTGATCCTCACAGGGTTGGAGTTAAGAGGGCCAATGAAAATCAAGTTTGATTGGTCCTTACAAGGTTGGAGTTAAGAGGGCCAATGAAAATCAAGTTTGATTGGTCCTTACAAGGTTGGAGTTAAGAGGACCAATGAAAATCAAGTTTGATTGGTCCTTACTGGGTTGGAGTTAAGTGGGCCAATGAAAATCAAGTTTGATTGGTCCTTACTGGGTTGGAGTTAAGATGGCCAATGAAAATCAAGTTTGATTGGTCCTTACAGGGTTGGAGTTAAGAGGACCAATGAAAATCAAGTTTGATTGATCCTCACAGGATTAGAGTTAAGAGGGCCAATGAAAATCAAGTTTGATTGGTCCTTACTGGGTTGGAGTTCAGAGGACCAATGAAAATCAAGTTTGATTGGTCCTTACAGGGTTGGAGTTAAGAGGGCCAATGAAAATCAAGTTTAATTGATCCTCACAGGGTTGGAGTTAAGAGGGCCAATGAAAATCAAGTTTGATTGATCCTTACAAGGTTGGAGTTAAGAGGACCAATGAAAATCAAGTTTGATTGGTCCTTACAAGGGTTGAGTTAAGAGGGCCAATGAAAATCAAGTTTGATTGGTCCTTACAAGGTTGGAGTTAAGAGGACCAATGAAAATCAAGTTTGATTGATCCTTACAAGGTTGGAGTTAAGAGGACCAATGAAAATCAAGTTTGATTAATCCTTACAAGGTTGAAGTTAAGAGAACCAATGAAAATCAAGTTTGATTGGTCCTTACAAGGGTTGAGTTAAGAAGGCCAATGAAAATCAAGTTTGATTGGTCCTTACAAGGTTGGAGTTAAGAGGACCAATGAAAATCAAGTTTGATTGGTCCTTACTGGGTTGGAGTTAAGTGGGCCAATGAAAATCAAGTTTGATTGGTCCTTACTGGGTTGGAGTTAAGAGGGCCAATGAAAATCAAGTTTGATTGGTCCTTACAGGGTTGGAGTTAAGAGGGCCAATGAAAATCAAGTTTGATTGATCCTTACTGAGTTGGAGTTAAGAGGGCCAATGAAAATCAAGTTTGATTGGTCCTTACAAGGTTGGAGTTAAGAGGGCCAATGAAAATCAAGTTTGATTGGTCCTTACAGGGTTGGAGTTAAGAGGACCAATGAAAATCAAGTTTGATTGGTCCTTACAAGGTTGGAGTTAAGAGGGCCAATGAAAATCAAGTTTGATTGGTCCTTACAAGGTTGGAGTTAAGAGGACCAATGAAAATCAAGTTTGATTGGTCCTTACAGGGTTGGAGTTAAGAGGACCAATGAAAATCAAGTTTGATTGGTCCTTACAAGGTTGGAGTTAAGAGGGCCAATGAAAATCAGTTTGATTGGTCCTTACAAGGTTGGAGTTAAGAGGACCAATGAAAATCAAGTTTGATTGATTCTTACTGGGTTGGAGTTAAGATGGCCAATGAAAATCAAGTTTGATTGATCCTTACTGGGTTGGAGTTAAGAGGACCAATGAAAATCAAGTTTCATTGATCCTCACAGGATTAGAGTTAAGAGGGCCAATGAAAATCAAGTTTGATTGGTCCTTACAGGGTTGGAGTTAAGAGGACCAATGAAAATCAAGTTTGATTGATCCTCACAGGATTAGAGTTAAGAGGGCCAATGAAAATCAAGTTTGATTGGTCCTTACAGGGTTGGAGTTAAGAGGACCAATGAAAATCAAGTTTGATTGATCCTCACAGGATTAGAGTTAAGAGGGCCAATGAAAATCAAGTTTGATTGATCCTCACAGGGTTGGAGTTAAGAGGGCCAATGAAAATCAAGTTTGATTGGTCCTTACAAGGTTGGAGTTAAGAGGGCCAATGAAAATCAAGTTTGATTGGTCCTTACAAGGTTGGAGTTAAGAGGGCCAATGAAAATCAAGTTTGATTGGTCCTTACAAGGTTGGAGTTAAGAGGAGCAATGAAAATCAAGTTTGATTGGTCCTTACTGGGTTGGAGTTAAGTGGGCCAATGAAAATCAAGTTTGATTGGTCCTTACTGGGTTGGAGTTAAGATGGCCAATGAAAATCAAGTTTGATTGGTCCTTACAGGGTTGGAGTTAAGAGGACCAATGAAAATCAAGTTTGATTGATCCTCACAGGATTAGAGTTAAGAGGGCCAATGAAAATCAAGTTTGATTGGTCCTTACTGGGTTGGAGTTAAGAGGACCAATGAAAATCAAGTTTGATTGGTCCTTACAGGGTTGGAGTTAAGAGGGCCAATGAAAATCAAGTTTGATTGGTCCTTACAGGGTTGGAGTTAAGAGGGCCAATGAAAATCAAGTTTGATTGATCCTCACAGGGTTGGAGTTAAGAGGGCCAATGAAAATCAAGTTTGATTGGTCCTTACAGGGTTGGAGTTAAGAGGGCCAATGAAAATCAAGTTTGATTGATCCTCACAGGGTTGGAGTTAAGAGGGCCAATGAAAATCAAGTTTGATTGGTCCTTACTGGGTTGGAGTTAAGATGGCCAATGAAAATCAAGTTTGATTGATCCTCACAGGGTTGGAGTTAAGAGGACCAATGAAAATCAAGTTTGATTGGTCCTTACTGGGTTGGAGTTAAGAGGACCAATGAAAATCAAGTTTGATTGGTCCTTACTGGGTTGGAGTTAAGATGGCCAATGAAAATCAAGTTTGATTGGTCCTTACAGGGTTGGAGTTAAGAGGACCAATGAAAATCAAGTTTGATTGATCCTCACAGGATTAGAGTTAAGAGGGCCAATGAAAATCAAGTTTGATTGGTCCTTACAAGGTTGGAGTTAAGAGGACCAATGAAAATCAAGTTTGATTGATCCTCACAGGATTAGAGTTAAGAGGGCCAATGAAAATCAAGTTTGATTGATCCTCACAGGGTTGGAGTTAAGAGGGCCAATGAAAATCAAGTTTGATTGATCCTCACAGGGTTGGAGTTAAGAGGGCCAATGAAAATCAAGTTTGATTGGTCCTTACTGGGTTGGAGTTAAGAGGACCAATGAAAATCAAGTTTGATTGGTCCTTACAGGGTTGGAGTTAAGAGGACCAATGAAAATCAAGTTTGATTGGTCCTTACAAGGTTGGAGTTAAGAGGGCCAATGAAAATCAAGTTTGATTGGTCCTTACAAGGTTGGAGTTAAGAGGACCAATGAAAATCAAGTTTGATTGATTCTTACTGGGTTGGAGTTAAGATGGCCAATGAAAATCAAGTTTGATTGATCCTTACTGGGTTGGAGTTAAGAGGACCAATGAAAATCAAGTTTCATTGATCCTCACAGGATTAGAGTTAAGAGGGCCAATGAAAATCAAGTTTGATTGGTCCTTACAGGGTTGGAGTTAAGAGGACCAATGAAAATCAAGTTTGATTGATCCTCACAGGATTAGAGTTAAGAGGGCCAATGAAAATCAAGTTTGATTGGTCCTTACAGGGTTGGAGTTAAGAGGACCAATGAAAATCAAGTTTGATTGATCCTCACAGGATTAGAGTTAAGAGGGCCAATGAAAATCAAGTTTAATTGATCCTCACAGGGTTGGAGTTAAGAGGGCCAATGAAAATCAAGTTTGATTGGTCCTTACAAGGTTGGAGTTAAGAGGGCCAATGAAAATCAAGTTTGATTGGTCCTTACAAGGTTGGAGTTAAGAGGGCCAATGAAAATCAAGTTTGATTGGTCCTTACAAGGTTGGAGTTAAGAGGACCAATGAAAATCAAGTTTGATTGGTCCTTACTGGGTTGGAGTTAAGTGGGCCAATGAAAATCAAGTTTGATTGGTCCTTACTGGGTTGGAGTTAAGATGGCCAATGAAAATCAAGTTTGATTGGTCCTTACAGGGTTGGAGTTAAGAGGACCAATGAAAATCAAGTTTGATTGATCCTCACAGGATTAGAGTTAAGAGGGCCAATGAAAATCAAGTTTGATTGGTCCTTACTGGGTTGGAGTTAAGAGGACCAATGAAAATCAAGTTTGATTGGTCCTTACAGGGTTGGAGTTAAGAGGGCCAATGAAAATCAAGTTTGATTGGTCCTTACAGGGTTGGAGTTAAGAGGGCCAATGAAAATCAAGTTTGATTGATCCTCACAGGGTTGGAGTTAAGAGGGCCAATGAAAATCAAGTTTGATTGGTCCTTACAGGGTTGGAGTTAAGAGGGCCAATGAAAATCAAGTTTGATTGATCCTCACAGGGTTGGAGTTAAGAGGGCCAATGAAAATCAAGTTTGATTGGTCCTTACTGGGTTGGAGTTAAGATGGCCAATGAAAATCAAGTTTGATTGATCCTCACAGGGTTGGAGTTAAGAGGACCAATGAAAATCAAGTTTGATTGGTCCTTACTGGGTTGGAGTTAAGAGGACCAATGAAAATCAAGTTTGATTGGTCCTTACTGGGTTGGAGTTAAGAGGGCCAATGAAAATCAAGTTTGATTGGTCCTTACAGGGTTGGAGTTAAGAGGGCCAATGAAAATCAAGTTTGATTGATCCTCACAGGATTAGAGTTAAGAGGGCCAATGAAAATCAAGTTTGATTGGTCCTTACAGGGTTGGAGTTAAGAGGACCAATGAAAATCAAGTTTGATTGATCCTCACAGGATTAGAGTTAAGAGGGCCAATGAAAATCAAGTTTGATTGATCCTCACAGGGTTGGAGTTAAGAGGGCCAATGAAAATCAAGTTTGATTGGTCCTTACAGGGTTGGAGTTAAGAGGACCAATGAAAATCAAGTTTGATTGAACCTTGATTGAATCTTATTAGGTTGGAGCAAAGTCTACCTCAATATTCTCGCCTACGTGTTTATTGAACCAAAGTACCACTTTCAGGATATTGGTAGAAATCAATGTGTCTTCAGTGCAATTGAAAATATACACAAGGTCAAAGTTGTATTTAATGATGTGAACAACAAAATGATGATGCACGGTGTCCGCAAAAACATGAAGCTTTGTAAAGAAGACGTTGAATTCAACATGTCTGTGTGGCGGTGGTGGGACAAAGAACCCAATAAAGCCGCGCCTCTTCCTAATTCTTCAACAAAACACCTGAATAATGCAAGTAAGGACACGACTCCCTCTGTCTCCAGGGAAACAACAGCTACCAAGGAGGAAGAAAGTATTACCTCCCGAGTGCCTAGTAAGCCAACGTACAAGTACAAGTACAACGATATAAGGCAAGGATCCAGTCACTCAAACTTTAACACAGTGGAGACTTTCACAACCAATGATGGCGACGTAGTCATTGAAACAGTTTGCATCGACCCCAAATACAAGTTTTAAGCAACTGGTGCAAATTAATGTGTGTTGTGATCACTTGAAAAAACATTCAAAGTTATGGTTGTGTTTAATGATGTTAACAATAAAATGATCCTACACGGTCCTCACGAACAAGTGAAGCATTGTAAGGCAGACGTTCAATACAAAATGTCCTTGATCATGTCCCAGAAGGAGGGGTGAGATGTCACCCAACACACTTAGAGACAAACAAAAACAAAAAGGACCACCAACAGCATTATTGATGTGCCATAATTATTAAAAAACCCTAAAATAATGTAAATATTTTAAAGTTTGTAATTACATTTATATCTTTTCCATATTTTGTGTTTCTATGTTTTATTATTAAGTGTATGCATTTATATTCTTGATTTAAAAAAAAAAGTTCAATGATTCATTGATAAACAAAATCAAAGAAATAATAAATGAATGAACAAAATAAAAGATGTAGGTCAGCAGGACACAGCAGGCAGCAGTGTGCAAGGTGCAGATTTTTATTACGTGTATAACCCAAGAAATATAGTATGTTAGGAAGAGTCATGTATGATAACAGGAACGGTTGTGTATCCCTTGAAAAATGGCATCGTAAGTCAAAAAGAATATTTCATCCTATGACTGTGAGATGATAGAATAAGTATAATTAGATAGATCAAAATGACCTAAAAGGGAATTTCTTACACTAACTTACTAATAAAAGAATTCTAAGTGATGTACAAAATGCAATACTCTTATTACCACGATGGGAAACTGTGGGAAAGGACGATATTAAAGCAGCACAACCTGCCTCCTGACGTCACAGGAAGGACTCTCAAGGTAGCTGACGGAACACAAACGTCACCAACGCTATGTAAGGCACCTTTCACATCAGCGGTTTTTGCCGTCCAGTGTCTGCCGCACGGTTTACCTTTTTATTGACTCTTATAGGAGTATTCAGGACAAGGAACAGGATCAAACAATGGATTGTGAACAGAATGAAGAAGTAAACAAAAACAATAAATCCTGACGTAAAACTACTTAATACTTTTCAATGATTTGTGAAATAAAAAATGTGTAAGGATTCCGCAACGCATCCTGAAAAATGTCCAAAAATAAAAACAAAAACCTAGATCATACACTATATTCAATCAAAAAAAGTTACGCTGATCATGTTATTATTGTTCAATACATATATAGGACAATAATAATATGATCAGCACAAACCCTTCTTTATTGAATACAATGTACAATCCAAACTTCTATTTCTATTTCCAAACAGTCCTCAGTCTTCATTTCACAAATCATTGAAAGGAGGAGGAAGAAGAAGAGGAGGAAGGCACCTTAGTTTACATTTGATAAAGAGGGAGAGAATACTGTTCATTTTTCTTAGACATTCCTTCTTCTCTTTCTCTTCCTTAAAGACAGGTGGGAAGAAATAAAAGGATGAAAGAAAAGAGAGAGAGAGAGAGAGAGAGAGAGAGAGAGAGAGAGAGAGAGAGAGAGAGAGAGAGAGAGAGAGAGAGAGAGAGAGAGACT
>JAPQNM010000037.1:308035-313035 GCA_029783475.1 Metacarcinus magister | reverse complement strand
CAAGGATACGAGTCCTAACTGAGGTAATTACTGGGCCAAACCTCATTAGGCTAAACACCGTAAGTGAGGCGAGACAGCAGGAGGGAGGGAAGGAAAGAAGGAAGAAGTGAAGATGGTCAGAGGAGGAAAGGGAGAGAAGGAAGGAAGAAGAAAGAGAAGGGAAGATAAAATAGGGTCAGAGGAGAAAAGGAAGGAAAGGAAGGAAGGAAGAGGAAGAAAGAGAAGGGAAGATAAAAAGGGTCAGAGGAGGAAAGGGAGGGAAGGAAGGAAGGAAAAAGAAAGAGAAGGGAATGGAGTGAGAAGGAAGGAAGAAGAAAGAGAAGGGAAATAGAAAGGGTCAGAGGAGGAAAGAAAATATAGGAGGTAAGATTGTAAAAAAAAATGTAAAAATCTTCAATAAATGTCATGTTAACATAATTTTCAGTTCATAATACGAGAAGAGAAAAAAATTAAGGATCTATAAGTGATCTAATAATTGGTTTAAAAGATAACAATTCTGAAGAAAAAAAAATTGTTTAACATATAGCAAGAAAAAAAAAATAATACATAAACTACATTTCCTACATTTTTTCCCCCATTTTAATTCTATTTTTAAATCCTATACAAACGAGGTACTTTTACGTCCTCTTAGACCACTCACTCACTCCTATTATCATCATCAACTCTTTCCTCTATGTATCACGGGGAGGGAAAAGAGATCTCGTTATCTTTATAGAGCTTTGCCTTTCTCCATAATCCTCCCGCACATTCATACCTCCACAATGTTTACTGTTCGTTATCTCTAAACTTTATCCTCACTCGTAACACAGATCAGTTTGGTTATCTTGGAAACTCCTTATCAGTTGTCTCACCTTACCTTTGCCCTCTGATTACTTACCTCGTTTTCTCTCTCTCTCTCTCTCTCTCTCTCTCTCTCTCTCTCTCCTCTCTCTCTCTCTCTCTCTCTCTCTCTCTCTCTCTCTCTCTCGGTTATCTCCATGGTTTTTTTTATTGTTTTCTTCCTATTCCTGGTTTCTTTGCATTATCTCTTCGGTCATCATCTATTGTGTTGTGTTGCGCTGTCTGAAAGTTAATGGGGAAGAGTGTGTGTGTGTGTGTGTGTGTGTGTGTGTGTGTGTGTGTGTGTGGTGTGTGTGTGCGTGTTTTTGTCTTCTTTTGTGTGTGTTTGTTAATTAGGAGGCTTTGTGTTCCTTAATCTTGCTCATATATACCGCTCAGAGCTTTAGATGTGTGTGTGTGTGTGTGTGTGTGTGTGTGTGTGTGTGTGTGTGTGTGTGTGTGTGTGCGTGTGTGTGTGTGTGTGTTTATGTGTGATAGATAGATAGATAGATGTACATATGTAGGCAAATAGATAATAAAGAGATGGGTATACATTTTAGAAAACACACACACACACACACACACACACACACACACACACACACACACACACACACACACACAACAGCATCTATACTTCCTTCTATTTTTATTATTCCTATCCAGTGTATCAATTATATTTCACGATGAGCAGTAGAGGGGAAGAGGGAAAAAACGAGCCCTTAATAAAGATAGCGTTAGAGATAGAGTGAGTTTTCTTTCATGCCTTGTGAACCTTATGGGTGAAAATCTCTGTAAAAAAGAATAGTGAAAGGAATTTGTTGCATGATGAGGGAACGAGGCCATAGGTAATGAAGTGTGAAGGGAAGGAAGGAAGGGAAGGGGAGGGAAGGGAAGGGGATGGGGAGGGAAGGGAGGGGAGGGAAGAAGAATGTGTTTAAAGGTGGGAGGGAAAGATAAAGTGATGAAGGGAGAATGTGTTTAAAGAAAGGGGAAAAAATGTAGGGGAATGGAAGAATTTGAGAGAAAGAAGGAAGAGAGAGAGGAAAAAAATGTTGATAGATGGAGGGAAAGAAGAAAATATTTGCACAGAATGATTAAGAGGGAGAGAAAAAAATATATATATAAAACTGAAAAAGGAAAAAACTCAATACATGTATATAAAAAAAATATATAAGACTGGAAGAGGAAATAAGAGCATTGCATATTATAATGTTTTAAGTATATAGAATAATGTTATGTTATATTATGTGGTGACAGGAAATATAAAATGTAAAAAAAAAAAAAAACAAAAGACGAGAAGTTTAGTTAATTTTATTATTATTCTCTTGTTTTTGTTGATGAAGTCACTTATCTCATTTACTAATTGTGTTTCCTCCTCCTCCTCCTCCTCCTCCTCCTCCTCCTCCTCCTCCTCCTCCTCCTCCTCCTCCTCCTCCTCCTCCTCCCCTTTTATCTCTTCCTCTCATTCTACTTATTCTGTTCACTCCTTTCCGTCTGTAGTTTTCCTCTCCTCTAACGTCCTCCCTCACTTTCTTTCTCCTCCCCTTCTTTCTTTCCCTCCTCCATTCCTTCCCTTCCTTCTTTCTCCTCCCCTCCTTCCTTCTTTCTCTTCTCCTCCATGCTTCTTTCTCCTTCCCTTCCTCCCCTCTTCCCCTTCTTCCTTCCTCCTCTCCTTCCTTCTTTCTCCTCCCCTCCTTTCTTCCCCTCCTTTCCTCCTTCTTCCCCTCACTCCTTCCTTCTCCCCCTTCCTTCCTTCCCTGTCAGCCTTGTAGGTAACATAAGACTTGCCTGAATGTGGAAGCTGGGAGAGTTCTGACGCTTTCTCAATAATTTCTTGTACTTGTTCTAGTGTCTGAGAGAGAGAGAGAGAGAGAGAGAGAGAGAGAGAGAGAGAGAGAGAGAGAGAGAGAGAGAGAGAGAGAGAGAGAGAGAGAGAGAGAGCACAGATAGACAGATAGATTGACATACACAAGTTTAATGAAAGAATATTTAAATGAAAATGAACAAGTGAAATCCAGTTTTATTTCAGAATGTCAAGACTCAATCCTCTTGGACACACAATAATTACGGTGTGAAGAAGAAACACAGAAAAAAAATACATCGCATATTGTATTCTTGTATAACACACGTGCCTTAGATATGTAATTTATTAAAAGGAAAAGTTATAATAATGAGCTAGAAACAGTTTATTTATTTATTTATTTTTTTTTTTTACTAAACTTGCAAATAAGAAGAGATAAAAAATGGTAAAATAACATCACATCCTATTTTCCTATTTTCTTCCCATGATCTCCGTCCCTCGTCTTGACCCCGTGAACCTTTAATTACACTTGCGTCTCCTGAAGGTGCAACAAATTTCAATACAAATAGACTTCCTCAATTGCAAAGTAAACTTATTCAGGTGAGAAAATGACAGGCGAGTTTCTTCATTGGGGTTTCCAGGTGCCAGAAGGAGAGACGTAGCTCACCACCTCAATTTACGTTCACAGAGACGAAAATTTACGGGTTGTGGTACTCGGGGTGGAAGTGGACGAAGGTATTATTGTAGTAGTGAAATTTGGAAGGTGTGGCGGAGGTGTGAGGGAACGCGAGGGTGTGGGTGAGAGGTAGGTAGGAAGGTGTGGATGGATGGATAAGGTATGAGAGTGTGTGAAGCTGCAAGGTGGGAGGGAAAGTGTGTTTGAAATGATGTGAGATAGGAATATATGATTTATTTTTTTAGATTATTTATGAACAGCAATAGATTTCTGGATTTGAAGGGAAATCAGTAAATAAACAAGACTCGTATATTTTCTTATGGATGTTTACTTAGTTTATTTCACATGAATATTAATGTCAATGTCTTACAAACAAACAAAGTCCAATAATATAGACACACGACGCATTCTTAGACAACACAAACAGACGAACACAAATAGATAAACACACACGTTCTGACTTTCCAATTGTCACCATGGAAAATAATATAACTAAGAACACACTGACTCCGCGGTAATTTCTATTAAGATGATAATTTAAGCATTATAAGAACATGGAGAGGGAAGCGCCAAGGACCCAAGGAAGAAGAGGAGATGAACGTGCATAATTTTAAGAACTTTAGTGTTGAGAGTTATACCAAAGAAAGAAAAAGAGAGTGATAGAAAGAATGATAACTTCTTTTAGTGAGGGTTAAATTGACACACGCAAGATTAAAAAGAAATGAAACTTTTATTACAACTTTTTGATGACCTTGATTTATAATGACGTGTTGGAAGTGTAGGATTTGAGGGTGAAATTTTACGCTTATTCGATCAAAATTGCCTTGAAACTCCACTATTATAAGCAACGTTGTATTGTAAGTTGATTATAGATTCCCAGCGGATCACTTCAAAGAGAGAGAGAGAGAGAGAGAGAGAGAGAGAGAGAGAGAGAGAGAGAGAGAGAGAGAGAGAGAGAGAGAGAGAGAGAGAGAAGTATAAAATTAAATAAAGAAAGGGAAGTAAGAAATAAGAAAAAAGGAAAGTGTATATATGAGTTACTGAAACCACGACAAAAGATAAAATAGGGGGTGGGGGGAAGGGGGGCAAAATCTACATAAAATCAAGCACAGTTGGGGGGGTGGGGGGGAAGGGGGGGAGGAGGTTTCAGGTTTCAGGTTTCTACACTAGCCGGAGCGAGACACAAATTGCGTAAGATCAGAGGAGAGTAGAAATTGGTCTCATTTTCGTTTGATATGCAAATTTCATTAATGTGTGAAGCGCCTCCCGTGAAAGTAATGTTTCCAGAATGCCATAAGAGGAGGATGGGACAGAACGAAGCAAGGGGGGGGAGGAAGGAGGAGGAGGAGGAGGAGGAGGAGGAGGAGGAGGAGGAGGAGGAGGAGGAGGAGGAGAAGAAGAAGTATGCACAAAGGATGGTAAGACGAGAAAGGGTGGAAGGGTAGGGAGGTAAGGTTGGTTAAAGAGTTAGGTTAGGTTAGGTTAGGTTAGAGTACAGCTAAGGAAGGGATAGAAAGGTGTTTGGAAGATAGAAAGGGAAGAGAGATCAATCAAAATAGTGAGTAATACACACACACACACACACACACACACACACACACACACACACACACACACACACACACACACACACACACACACACACACACACACACAGACACGAGCACATACTTTTCTTTCATCTTATAGCTATTTGGATTT
>JAPQNM010000037.1:275535-303035 GCA_029783475.1 Metacarcinus magister | reverse complement strand
AGATCAATTAAGTGTAATGGCATGTAATCACGTCCATACAAAGACTAACGAGCCTAGAGTCCAGTCAGAAGAGGAAGGAAGGAAGGAAGGAAGGAAGAGGAGGAGGAGGAGGAGGAGGAGGAGGAGGAGGGAGAAGAGGAAGAGGAGGAGGAGATCTAAGTAATTCCATGTTTCACCTTGCCTACCCTACCGTCTCTTTACGTTTCCATGTACCTATTACCACCCTCCACATTTCACTCCACTTGTCTATTACCTACATTTATAGTCCCCATTCACCTCTGCCTCGCTTCCACCTATCCACACTGCACGCCCTTCTATCCATCCATCTATCCATCTGCCCTGCACGCCCTCTCATCAACCCAGACGTCCTGCAGCCTCAGTAATCCTTTGCAAACACGCCTCTCTAACGTCCTCCCCAAAAGATGTCCAAGTTAAGATTCATGTACCCTTTTCCCTCTCACTCGCTCCCCTCTCACTCGACCCTCACTTCCTCATCAAGCCTCACAACTACACATGCATATACACACATGCATACACACATACATAGATACACACATAATTTTTTTTCTTCTCTCTTCTTCATCACCCTTTCACTCCCTTCTGCCTCCCACCTCCTTTACTATTTCTTCCTTCCTCTTACCCTTTTCTCTTCCTCCTTCTTCTTCCTCCTCATCCCTTTCACCTGCATTCACCTCTTGTGCAAATACGCTTTTCCCCTTTTTTCGTGTGTGTGTGTGTGTGTGTGTGTGTGTGTGTGTGTGTGTGTGTGTGTGTGTGTGTGTGTGTGTGTGTGTGTGTGTGTGTGTGTGTGTGTGTGTGTGTGTGTGTGTGTGACAACAGACGGCACACACACACACACACACACACACACACACACACACACACACACACACACACACACACACATACACGAGTAACTAGATTATTTTCTTCCAGCGTCGTGATGTCGAATTTTCATTAAAAAAAAGGAAGTGAGGAAAGAAAATATACTGTGTGTGTGTGTGTGTGTGTGTGTGTGTGTGTGTGCGTGGTGTGTGTGTGTGTGCGTGCGTGTGCGTGTGTGTGTGTGTGTGTGTGTGTGTTGTGCGCGCGTGTGTGGTGTTGTGTGTGTGTGCGTGTGCGTGTGCGTGTGTGTGTGTGTGTGTGTGTGTGTGTGCATGTGCGTGTGCGTGTGTGTGTGTGTGTGTATGTATGTCATTCATGCATCATTAAACATTGCTTTGCACACACTCATTCACTTGCATTTCTCGTTTATTTGTTTTTTTGTGTCCTTGTTTACCTTCAATTTTAGTTTTGAAAGTATGAATATGCATTTTTTTGTATATTCATGTAAAATTCTCTCACTCTCTCTCTCTCTCTCTCTCTCTCTCTCTCTCTCTCTCTCTCTCTCTCTCTCTCTCTCTCTCTCTCTCTCTCTCTCTCTCTCTCTCTCTCTCTCTCTCTCTCTCTCTCTCTCTCTCTCTCTCTCTCTCTCTCTCTCTCTCTCTCTCTCTCTCGCTCTCGTCTTCCATTATCGTCATCTACTCCATCACGCCTCATTATCTCTGCTCTGCATCTCCTTTTCTCATTAATTATACATATCTTCTCTCCTCGTCTTTTTCATTCACGTCTTACACTATTTTCTTTCACGCTGTCACACCACCCCCTTCTCCCTTTCCCTTTCCCTCCCCTTCCTTCCCCTTTCCTTCCCTTAGTCAAAACATATTAAGCTTTCCCTAATGTTGGGTTTCGTCTCAGAAGTTTATTTCACTGTTCATCTTAAGCTCTTCTTCTTCTTCTTCTCCTCCTCTTCTTCCTCTTCTTCTCTCTTTTCTTTTGTCCTCCCTTGTGTTTTAATGTCTCCAAATAGGCCTGATCTCCATTCCTTTCCCTCCCTCTCCCTCCCCCTCCCTCCCTCTCTCCCCTCTTTTTCTTCCCTTCTTTCCTCTCTCCTTCCCTCTATTGGTCTAATAGTGTTTTATTCTTTATACTCTTTTTCTATTTCTTTTTAAAGCGTTCTACACAGGTTAGCTTTTGTGCTTTTTTTTTTTTATATTATTTTTGTCTTCAAAGGTTATGGGTTAGAATGTATTATGTATGCGTTAGAGTGTGTTTGTATGTATGTGTTTCATTTATCTATTTATTTATTTATTTATTTATTTATTTTTTTGTATCCTGAAATTTGAATACATTTTTACTTCCCCCTTTCTCTCCTTCCATTTTTCATTCTTTTTAAACACTGTCCACCCTCCATCCATTTTAACCTTTCCCCTTTACTCTCTTTCCCTCCCTCCTTTTCCCTCCCTCACCCCTTTTCCCTCCCTCACCCCTTTTCCCTCCCTCCCTTTCCCCCCCTCACCCCTTTCCCTCTTTCCCCCTTTTCCCTCTTTCCCCCTCTTTCCCCTTTTTTCCCCCTTTTTCCCTTAACCCTTTATATTTTGACCCTCACGTGTTCTTTGCCCATTAACTCACGCGACCCATTTTTATATCCTTGAAAAGCGCAGTAATGTATTGGCAGCGCTGCGCATTTTTACAACACCGAACATCTACTTCTTCTTCCAGCATCGTAAATTTTAGACTTCAACTTCCTGTCCCGAAATATTTGTAACTTGGCCCACCCCTTTTCTTTCTCTTCTGAGCCGGATGGAGTGACATACATACATACATACATAAATACATGCAGACATAGAGTAAGTTGTAGTGTATGTATTTACATGCATACATACATACAGATGGGCATACATAAAGAGGTATAGCAGTAACATACACACACATACACACACTGACTTTGCAAAATCAAGAGGTGAAACTACATTCTCTCTCTCTCTCTCTCTCTCTCTCTCTCTCTCTCTCTCTCTCTCTCTCTCTCTCTCTCTCTCTCTCTCTCTCTCTCTCTCTCTCTCTCTCTCTCTCTCTCTCTCTCTCTCTCATTCTCATAAACATCAAATCGTGTTCTGTCTCTTTATTCATCCTTGCTGTCGTTATTTATCATCTCATTCTCCCTCTTTCTTACCTCACTTTGTCCTCCCTTCTCCTCTTCCTCCCTCGTCCCTTCTCTTTCATCTCCTCCTTCATTCCTCCTTCCCTCCCACCATCATCTATCTCTCCATCATATCAAGAGGCTGGTCGAGGGTCCTACTGAGATATTTGGGGGATAGATAAGTGTCAAGGTATCAGGTAAACCAGGTGACGGGGATTAATTAACCTGTTTGCAGAGACGTGTCGTAACTCATTTTGATTGCAAAGTTGGGTGTGTTGAATATTATCTTATATGAAGTTTTTTTGTTTTTTTAGAATATCTTGTTTACTTCGAATTTGGTCTTAATTTTTGGAAAGTGATGAATATTTGTTGTGTTTATTGGTTAAATCTATAGTTATTGCAGTTTATTTTCGTAGTTTAACATTTATTTGAAACCGTGGTGAATATCTATGATACTTAATAGTTATACTTTAGTCTTTTCAGTACTGTTTTCATATTTTTTCACCTATAACTACTTACATGATACTCAATGTACTATTAAATCAACTCTGTGTAACCTTAATCACTGTGTTTTGTTGTCACGGTGCAGACAGTGATGAAAACGTACGACAATTTACCTTGAAACGTACGATGCTTCTAAACATCAGACAACAAAGCCTTCATTACCTCGACGCCTCATCAGGTGGGCGTATTGTGCGTCTGGGCTTTGCAAGAACACCTCGGATCACCCTAACTTGCCCTCCCTTGACGCCAGGGTGAGGCAGGGTGGGCGTGGATTCCCCTTAAAGAGCATTAGAATCTCCTCTTATGGTACCCGATCCTCTTAGTCGTGGGATTCTGTGCTCTGTTCTCGGGTGTAGATGCGAGGGAGTGTGTCTGGGTGTAGAAGGGATTGTTGCTATTGTTGTTGTAGTTGTAGTAGTTTTTATTATCATTATTATTATTATCATTAAGATCAAATTTTCCTCCTTTTCCCAATATTAAGTCGTCCTCGTCCTCCTCCTCCTCATCGACTTCCTCCTTCCTCTTCCTCATCTCCTTTCTCCTCCTCCTTTCCACTTCCACCATCCTTTCCTCTACCTCCTCCTTTTTCCTTCTCCTACAAGACATGCAATCATCCCAGAATTGCTGTTCCATGGAAAAGCAACACAAAAATAACATAGAAATAAGTGAGAGAACCAGAAATTCTCCTTTTTACACCACCAAAATTTTATTCTTCCTTATCTTCCTGGCGCCCTTGACTCAGTTTTCTCTTCTTCTTCCAGGTCTTCTACGTCTTCAGGAGATCTTCCAGTCCCTCCGTCCAGCCCGAGCCTCGTTCCAGATCCACGTGGTGAGACGCGTGGAATCCGCTTTAGATGCCCTCAACTTCCTCAAAGGACTCGAGAAGAATAACAGGTGAGTGTAAAGCTAAGGTGTGTCGAGAAGGCGAGGCGATGGAAAGGTGTTGTAAGGGTAAAGAGAGAGAAGAGGGAAGAAGTATATTTTTTAATATTTTTTTTTGTTTTATTAATATTAGTATTGATAGTTTTGTATTGTAGTTTTAGTATACAGTACCTAATTCACAGTTTTTTTTTATATATTTTTAGTTTTTTATTTATTTTTCATTGGGGACATTGAAAAATTTATTGTACCCTTCACGAGTTTTGTGTGAGGCGTTGCATCATTGTGTTCTCGAGGCGTGGCGCTGCTCGACCAACTTTGACACCAGGCTAACTAATGGACGCAAGTTTAAACGAATTATTCCTATTCACCTTTCATCATTTTTAAGTTGATTTATGTGTCGATTGTATTGAAGAGAGAGAGAGAGAGAGAGAGAGAGAGAGAGAGAGAGAGAGAGAGAGAGAGAGAGAGAGAGAGAGAGAGAGAGAGAGAGAGAGAGAGAGAGAGAGAAAAGAGATATAGAACGAAAGAGAGAGACCAGGTATCAAACGAAGCTACTTAGAATATTTTTATCCATTATTTTCTGATCATTATTTCAACTTTACACAATTATTTTTCGTCTTTCTTCTTATCTCCTTCATTAAATATTCTTCTTCCTTTAATCTTTTACTCAAATAAAGTTTTTTTTTCCTCTTCGTTCAGTGCATCTTGGATTAAAACGAAATAGTTATCATTCATTATTAAAAAGAAAGAAAAAAATCATGTAATATTTGAAGAGTCTTATTGAGGAAATGTGGGAAGTCACTTATTATGTTTTTTTTCCCTCAAATTCTTCTGTATGAGGAAACTTATGAGTGAAGGTTTCATTTTCCTCTATATTTTCCTTTTTATTTTCCTCTCCATTGAAATATAGTGTTGAATTTCTGCTTCCTTTCTCTCTCCTTCTTTCACCTCATTTCTTTGCTTCCCTTTTTTTATCTGCACCTCTTGTTTTATCTTTCCTCTGTTTGTCCTCTTCTTCCTTCCTAAATTTTGCGTTCACACTCTCGTCTCCCTTTACAGTGCTTTCATCTTTCTTATAAAATCCATACTCTCTTTCCCCTTCCCTCTCACATTCCTTTCAAGAGTCTTTCTCCTCCTTTCTTTCCTTCTTTTCTTCATTCTCCTTTATTTCTACCTTCTCCTCCTCCTCCTCCTCCTCCTCCTCCTCCTCCTCCTCCTCCTCCTCCTCCTCTTCCTCCTCCTTCTGGACACTCCATCACATAGGTGTTCTCAGGTAATTGCTTTCCGGTACACCTGAGTATAAAAAATATAACCCTTTCCTCAGGTGCGAAAATATCTGGAGAAAAGGTTTACTTGTGATGAATCTGTGAGAATTATATTGAGATTCTTGTCTTTATGTTTTCTTATGTTATACTTACTTACATTTTCCAGAAGATTTAGTTTTACTCTCGAAGTTATTGGTTTTCAGTTTATTCTCTTTCTCCTTTCTCCTTCCTCCTTCTCCTCCTCCTCCTCCTCCTCCTCTTCTCCTATTCTTTCTTTTGCCATCTGTTATGTTGTCTCTTTCCCTTCTTTTTCCTCTTCCCCTCCTCTTTCCTTGCCTATTTTTCTTGTTCATCTCCCTCCCTCTCTATATTTTCTCCTCTTTTTTTTCTATTTCCCTCCTTCCTTCCACCTTCCCTCTGTCCCTTCCTTCCTTCCTTCCTTCCTTCTTCCCTCATTCTTCTTTCCTCTCGCTATCCTCAGTCTTTTATCAAGATGTATATAATTTTCGTAAGGAAACAAAAAAAAAAAAAAAAGGAGTTATTTTCATGACAGACAGAAATTCAGGGTAAGGTTGACTAGATAATACTTCACACACACACACACACACACACTCTCTCTCTCTCTCTCTCTCTCTCTCTCTCTCTCTCTCTCTCTCTCTCTCTCTCTCTCTCTCTCTCTCTCTCTCTCTCTCTCTCTCTCTCGCATCATCATTTCTCAAGTTGACAGCTGAGAAAGCGAAAAATTATGAAACAGGAATAAATATAATATGAAAAATGATTGGGATGAGTAAAAGAGAGAGGGCGAAAGAGAGAAGAGAGAGAGAGAGAGAGAGAGAGAGAGAGAGAGAGAGAGAGAGAGAGAGAGAGAGAGAGAGAGAGAGAGAGAGAGAGAGAGAGAGAGAGAGAAAGAGAGAGGGTGAAGAGAAAAAATTATTATCTTTACTACCGAATATACTGTTGTCTATTTTCCAAAAACTTACCATTTTAACTCTTCCTTCCTCCTCCTCCTCCTCCTCCTCCTCCTCCTCCTCCCCCATTACCTCCTCTTCCTCCTCCTCTATTGTTCGTCTTATCTCCTTTCTTAGTTTAAGTGCTTAACATCTCTATCAAATGGTTTCAAAAGCACCTCCACCAAGAATGGCCTCGACAAATTGGCAAATTCTTTACCTGATGAACGTGTGCAGGTGATTCACGCGGCTCAGGCGGGTCCTTTAAACCCTGAAAAGAACTGTATTAAAGGCGGATGTTGAATTTTTTTTATATTATTTTATGTGGATATATATTTTTTTATTTTTATTTGTTATGTTTTATTTTTGGCTTTATTAAAATTATTCTGAGGAAGGATTGAATTGTGATGATTTTGTTCAAGATTGTTTGAGATGTATTTTATTTTAGTGTAGTAGTAATAGTAGTAGTAGTAGTAGTAGTAGTAATAATAATAGCAGTAGTAGTAGTAGTAGTAGTAGTAGTAGTAATAATAATAGTAGTTGTAATAGTAGTAGTAGTAGTAATAAGAGTAGTAAGGATTTAATCATCTTTCATTTTCCCTTCCTTTCTTCCTTCATTGCTCCGCCTCCTCCTTCCTTCCTCCTCCTCCTCCTCCTCCTCCTCCTCCTCCTCCTCCTCCTCCTCCTCCTCCTCCTCCTCCTCCTCCTCCTCCTCCTCCTCCTCCTCCTCCTCCTCCTCCTCCTTCTTTTTCTCCTCCTCCTCCTCCTCCTCCTCTTCCTCCTCCTGAAGAAGTGAAGAGGTCCTGAGAGGATGATCTTCTTAGAGAATAAGACTAATGAGAGAGTGGTCCGTTCTCTCTCTCTCTCTCTCTCTCTCTCTCTCTCCTCTCTCTCTCTCTCTCTCTCTCTCTCTCTCTCTCTCTCTCTCTCTCTCTCTCTCTCTCTCTCTCTCTCTCTCTCTCTCCATTTTTTCCTCCTTCCCAGTTGTCTCCATCATCAATCTTACTTCTCTGCCATCATTTATTTTTCCTTTCTTCTTTAGTTTATTTTCACAATTTTTATTATTTTTTTCTTTTTACGTATATAAGAATTGTCTCTGAGGATTTCCACCTTTCATTAGTCGCTTTAATTTGCTTTGTTCTTTCACTTTCTATCTTTTTTCTTCTTTCTATATATATATATATATGTGTTTGAGGGTTCTCTCTCTCTCTCTCTCTCTCTCTCTCTCTCTCTCTCTCTCTCTCTCTCTCTCTCTCTCTCTCTCTCTCTCTCTCTCTCTCTCTCTCTCTCTCTCTCTCTCTCTCTCTCTCTCTCTCTCTCTCTCTCTCTCTCATTTCGTCGTCTATTCTTTCAGTAACAACATTCTTTAATCCCTTATCTCCATCCTTATCTAAGTTCCAGTCTTCATTTTCTTCCTTATCTCTGGTTCGGACTCCATTTTCTTTCTCGTTTCCAGCCTCCCTTTAGCATCCTTGTCTTGGGGTCATTTGGCAGAGGACGTTATGTAACCAGTATCCGTACCAGTATTCGTACCCGAACCTTACAGTACTAGCGATCCTTAGTACACGGCTCATTTCGTACCCAAACCTTACCTCCTTATCTCGCTGGCTGTCAGGAGAGAAGAGATGCTTGGTACTAGAGAGCTTGGATGGGCAGTAATCAGAGAAAGATCAGGAGAAGTGCAGCATCCTCACTTAACTGTAGTGAAAGCATCTTCCTGTGATCTCTCTCTCTCTCTCTCTCTCTCTCTCTCTCTCTCTCTCTCTCTCTCTCTCTCTCTCTCTCTCTCTCTCTCTCTCTCTCTCTCTCTCTCTCTCTCTCTCTCTTCTCTCTTCTCTAGCCTTCTGCTGTACATACATTCCCCTTTTCCTCCTCCCCGCACCCACCCTAGTCCCAGGGAGCATATTTCCTCACCACGTTTCCCCCTTTTCTCCCTCTCTTCCACCCCTCAACTTCCTGCCAGCCCCTTACAATGCCTCCCCTACCGTCCCTCCCGTCCCTCCTCCCCTTGTCCCTCCTTTGCAGACTTGTGGACGGGTAATGCACGAGTTTAAAGTTCGTTCTGTCGGTCTTTCATATGGAAATGTCTGCGTCGTACTTCAGAGAGGCAAAACACCCCGACACATGCACGCCAGGGAGAACGTATTACCCTTGCCACCACCACACAGAGAGAGAGAGAGAGAGAGAGAGAGAGAGAGAGAGAGAGAGAGAGAGAGAGAGAGAGAGAGAGAGAGAGAGAGAGAGAGAGAGAGAGATAGTACAGTATAACCTTGCCTCAATTAGCGAACTGCATCTGTCGCCTCAAAACACGTTAATCACACCTACCTAATCACCCAGTCCATCTCTCTCCTAATGAACCTCGCACCAACAGAACGAAATAATGAGACTCAGTGTTGGGTAAAAATAATGTTCCGAAAATTCCCTTTTGATAATGATTAAACGCGACCGTGAAGAGGTATAATGTAAGGTTTCTATATTACTGGTTGGTTTTTGTATGTGTATTAATGTCTTTGTGTATAGTTTGACATGTGAGGAAATTGGTGTTATTCGATTACTATTGTGATTTGATGAATATTGATGCTTTTAATTGATGGCAGAGTGAATTAGTTGTTATTTTATTGGTGTTATACATAGGGAGGAAAAATGTATAGTGTGTGAGATAGTTTTAATAGGAAATTATGCTTTTTTTAAAAATAATTGTGTAGATTGTTTAAAATTATATAAAATAAAAGGGAGAGAATGCATTTAACTTCAAAATAGTTCAAATAATTATAAGAAAAAGGTATTGGTACCAATAAACAAATAAAAAAAAATTTATGAGAAATAACCGAAATAATGCATACAAAATTAAATCCTTATTTAATATTTTTTTCTTGATTTCTTTGTTTATTGTGTTTTCTATGGTTTCTAAAATTAATATAATTTTATTCTAATTTTTCTAAAACTTTTATAATTTTATTCTGATTTTTCCAAAATATTTTTATTAGGGTTGGGTCCAAGTACAAGCGACTGTACTTAAGTCCAAGTCCAAGTACCTGGACATTTTTCAAGTACAAGTACAAGTACAAGTACAGTCACTTTGCTATGTACTTAAATCCAAGTACAAGTACATGTCATTGTACTTAAGTACAAGTACAAATACAAGGTGAAGGAGTGGAGAGTGGAGCGTGACAGGAAATAAGTGCAGTCGCGTACTGGCCCTGTCTAGACGGTGTGTACTGTAGCATGTTACCAATTGAAAAAATACTACATAATTATGCTCCTTTATCCTATATTACACTACAATATCATAACACTCAATGTACGTATTTACCCAATAGTATCAACACAAAGTTTGCTAGAATCTATATACAGTATATAACTTTTGATTACATACAATGTTTTGTTTTTGTTTTTGTTTTTTTACATTAAAAGGGTACTAGCAAAGGGAAAACAAAAATAAGTAAAAAAATAAATACCGCTTGTCGCCAGACCCTGTAAAGAGGACAGTAGGAGAAATATAGACATGGGGGGAAGTCCAATCTAGTGTGAGCGGTGTCTTGACACTCCTCTTTTGAAAGAGGAATGTACTTGTTTCTACTTGAATGTACTTGGTATTTTTCAAGTACTTTGTGTCTAAGTACAAGTACAAGTACAAGTAACATTTTAAACTCCAAGTACAAGTACAAGTACATGTACTTTGACCCAATCATGATGTTTATAATGTTTTGTTACTTATTAAGGAAAATAAACTCAAAATGAGAAATTATTTTGACGTAACGTTTTCCTTGTGAATTTAAATTATGTAAAATGAAAAGGAGATGATTGCTTTATTATCTTAGAAATAATTCAAATAAATATGAAAAACACATTGGTACCAATAAACAAAGAAAATAAGAATATGAAAAATAATCGAAACAACACATACAATATTATTAATTTATTGAATATTTTTCTCTATTTCTTTGTTTATTAATGTTTTCTATGGGGTCTAAATTCATCAAAATTGGTTTCTGATTTCTCTATAATGTTTTTATAATGTGTTGTTTTGATTTGACAAAACATTTTTAGTTTGCATTAATTGTTGTTGTTATCATATATTTTTGTTTTATTCATATAATCATACACTAGCTTTTCACTTTTAATTCGACTCAGAAATTATATGTTGAACTTGGAATTTGCTTAATTAGTTGTCTTTTTAGTGTTAATTACGTAAAAATCATCTTTGAAAGTAGTAAAAAAGACATAATCAAAAGTGTAAAGTGTGATGCTTTGGTGCTGCTGCTGCTCTCTCTCTCTCTCTCTCTCTCTCTCTCTCTCTCTCTCTCTCTCTCTCTCTCTCTCTCTCTCTCTCTCTCTCTCTCTCTCTCTCTCTCTCTCTGTGCTCTATGAATTTAGTGAAAACTTTTATGGGTAAAGTTTCTCTCGTTGTATGTCATTAATTTTCATAACAGAGACCTTTATCCTCCTCTTATACCTGACTTGTTTTTACGCTCCAAATATATTTCATTTTTAAGGTAAACTATGAAATCTCACACTTCCTATTTTCTTTACGTCTGTCATGTTGGTGTGGTCGTCTGCACCAGCTTCTGTCTCTACCTTTGATTTTAGATATTTTGTTTTTTTTATCTTGCTCGCTCAGTCTATCGTGTCTTTTTTTTTTCCTTTCAGAATTAGAAGAAATACAGTTTTTATGCCTCGTTATATCTGTCTTTATCACTCTTAATGACTTGCTCTATTGATTTGGCCTGTAATCTCTCTCTCTCTCTCTCTCTCTCTCTCTCTCTCTCTCTCTCTCTCTCTCTCTCTCTCTCTCTCTCTCTCTCTCTCTCTCTCTCTCTCTCTCTCTCTCTCTCTCTCTCTTTCTCTTTCTTTATTTAAACATGAAAGGATTAAGGCTACATTATTTAAGTATAACTATTCTAAAAGGTGGGATACATACATACATACATACAGACATGCATTACAAAATATTCGTTAACATACAATAAATACATACAGAGAAGAGAAAATTTTACTCTCTATATATGTCTCACTTATCATTGTTTTCTATCTCACACAGGTGGTCGAAGAAATTTGTGGTCCTGGACTGTGGCACCGAAATGGCTAAAAACTTAATTATTGGACACGTGAGAGACGTTGAGATGGGACGACGCAACTACCATTACCTCCTCTCTGGCCTTGTAAGTACCTCTTCCTCATCCTCTTACTCCTACTCCTACTCTTCCTCTTCTTCCTCTACCTCGACCTTTTCCTCTTAATCTTGCTCCTCCTCTTCTTCCTCTACCTCTATTTCTTCCTCTTACTCTTTCTCCTACTAATCCTTTTCTTCTACCTCTTACTTGTGATCTCTTAGAAGATTTTGTGACAATTTGATTAATTTGTTCTATTTTTTTTAATATTTGATTTTTTTTTATGATTTTTTTTTCTGTTTAATCTTTTATCCTATTTACATCTTTCCCTTTTTATATATATTTTTTTGTGTGATCCTTAATCTATATATATATATATATTTATTTTTTGTATTTATATTATTTTTTCGCCTCCTAAACACATTATGTACACGTATTTAGTTAATTTTGAGCTAATATCTCTTCTTCTTTTTGCCTGTTTTTATTATATTATGTAAAAGAAAACTCTTTCCTCCTCCTCCTCCTCCTCCTCCTCCTCCTCCTCCTCCTCCTCCTCCTCCTCCTCCTCCTCCTCCTCCTCCTCCTCCTCCTCCTCCTCGTTATACAATCCATCACTTACCTGAATGTGAGGGAAAAAAAATAAGGTGGAATAAAATGTTTTCTCATAATTACATTTATAAAGCTTGAGTCCAAAATTTTTGTATCAACCAAAATTAATCTGGAAGTTAGAATAAAAAAAAAAAAAAAACTATGTATGATTAAAAAGTTGTTTAGGTGTGTTCGTGACTACATTAATTAGTCTTGCAGCTCTAATTAGGATTTGTAATTAAGTATAATTGGTAATGTAATTAGAGGCGAATGATCCATGTGGGTGACTTTCTCTGTGAAGGTGTTTCTGTCTGTCTGTATGTCTGTGTCTGTCTGTCTGTCTGTCTCTGTCTTTTACTTGTTTTATCAATATTTTCTTTCTTATCTTGTCGCCATTTTTCTTCATTCTTTTTAACGTGTCATACATCTTCGTTTGTTTCTTTTTCTTTTATTTTTATGACCCTCTGTTTGCTTGTCAGTTTGTTTACCTATCAGTCATCTGTCTGTAGGTCTCTCTCTCTCTCTCTCTCTCTCTCTCTCTCTCTCTCTCTCTCTCTCTCTCTCTCTCTCTCTCTCTCTCTCTCTCTCTCTCTCTCTCTCTCTCTCTCTCTCTCTCTCTCTCTCTCTCGCATTCCCAGACATGATCTAAGTTAGTTCTCTATAATTAACAAGGTCTCAAATTACCATCAAATATATATTACTTGAAATACCCGAATATTCTCAGATGATTCACAGGTCAAAACGTCAGAGCAGGTGTTACGTAATTAAATGTCCTTTGTGAGGGGAAGGTGAGGGGAGAGAGGTGAGGGGAAGTGAGGGAAGGTGAGGGGAAGTGAGGGAAGGTAAGGGGAAGTGAAGGTAGGAAGGAGAGGGGAGAGGGGAGGAAGGAGAGGGGAAGTGAGAGAAGAAGGTAGCTGAAAGGAAGTTAAGATGAATGAAAGAGAAAGAAAGAAAGAAAAGAGAAAGTGAGGAATAGAAGAAAGGTTGAAAGGTTAGTAAAAGGAGGAAAGGAAGGAAGAAATGAAAAGCAAGTTAGAAAGGAGAAATAGAGAAAATGGAGGATAAAAACTTAAAGGAAAGATAGAGAAAGGTGAAAGAGAAAGAGGATAAAAGAGGAGCTAAGAGGAAGCTATAGGACGTGACAGTAGGGAAGAGGGAATGGAGAAAAGAATAAGAGGAATATATGGAGGGAAGGAGAGAATGGAGGGAAAAAATAGGAGAATGGTAAAGGAGGAGAGGAAGGGAATGATTGAATGGAGAAGATTGAATGAAAGATGGATGAGAGAGAGAGAGAGAGAGAGAGAGAGAGAGAGAGAGAGAGAGAAAAAAAAAGAAATAGTGAGAGACTGCCTCCCCCCCCACCTTTCCACACACACTTGGATGGCATGTGACGTAGAAGTTAATGGTCTGCACCTCTTTAACTCTCTCTCTCTCTCTCTCTCTCTCTCTCTCTCTCTCTCTCTCTCTCTCTCTCTCTCTCTCTCTCTCTCTCTCTCTCTCTCTCTCTCTCTCTCTCTCTCTCTCTCTCTCTCTCTCTCTCTCTCTCTCTCTCTCTTTGAGTTTCCCATTTCGTGAAACATGGCAAAGTTTCTCATTTATTTTCCCCATTTTATATAAATCTTCTGACTTGTACTCATAGATTCCCTTATCTCCCTTTTATCCCCCTCCTCCTCTTCCTCCTCCTCCATTTATCCACGTTTCTCCTTCATACGCACAGGAAATGTATCATAACTTTCTCTCCTTCCCTCTCTCCTTCTCTCCCTCTTCCCTCCACCCTTTTATCTTATCTTCCTATCCACTTTCACTTCAGTTATCATTTCCTTCACTATTTTACCTTTCTTTCACCTACTCAATTCTCCTTCACTCTCTCCTCCTCTCTCCTCTACCTACTGTGTCAACCTTTCTATTCCTCTCACTCCTCTTCACTCCTTTCCCTCACTGCTGTTTCCTTCCCTCCCTCTCCTCTCCCTACTGTGTCAACCTTTCTATTCCTCTCACTCCTCTTCACTCCTTTCCCTCACTGCTGTTTCCTTCCCTCCCTCTCCTCTCCCTACTGTGTCAACCTTTCTATTCCTCTCCCTCCTCTTCACTCCTTTCCCTCACTGCTGTTTTTCCTCCCGTAGGTGATGGATGAAAGGTGGGAGGAGGACGTGAAGGAGTTCGGCGCCGTTAACATCACAGGCTTCAGGATTGTCGACACTGCGAGGCCCTATGTAAAAAATTTCCTTAGAACCTGGATGAGTCTGGACACGAATCTCTTCCCCGGCGCAGGAACCAACTACATCTCCGTGAGTACCTACCTACCTACCTACCTACTTACTTACTTACTTACCTACCTACTCACCTACCTATCTTACTTACTGCTGGGATGAGGAAATAGAAATAGTGGGAGGTAAAGATGGAATCCGAAGACGTATCGTGTTTAGAATAGTTGTAAGAAGGACGGAAAGTAAGTAAGTCAAGAAAGATTGAAAGGGTGTCTTTACATTGCCATTGAAAAGGTAAGGAGGACTGGTGACGAGAGAGAGAGAGAGAGAGAGAGAGAGAGAGAGAGAGAGAGAGAGAGAGAGAGAAATGTGAAAGGTGAAAATATGTTTTACTCACAAGCATGAAAGGTAATGGTGAAGACTCCTGATTGAAGGAAGAGAGTAAGAGTTGACAAAAAGTCCTCCTAATGTGAGCGAAATGATTGGAAAAAAGGATTGATGGTAAAGAGAGTTGATATTGGCACACCTAAGTAATTGAAAAATGGATTATATGTCCGTAGAGTTTTGTGTTTTAAAGTGACACTAGCTACTGTAAGAAGTGCCCGCGTCTTGCCACAGGACTCATCTCCGTTTTCTTTGGCTTTTCTTTACCTCTGCTAAAGAAATGCATAGTATACCCTTACCTGGGAGTGTATGTTTAGGGTAAGACGTGTTGTGTGTTGTACCAAAGTGTAAATATCCGTATAATTTAGTCTTGGAAGATGAAGTTATCAGGTAAATGGATATAAACTGTTAACTTACAAAACTAACTTCAAAACCAAATTAGTCATACAAGTTACCATAGATTACCTTCATAAAGTTTCCTCAAGTATCCACATAACATTGCACATTACCTTTATTACCTGCAAACTAGGAAAAATAGTGTAGTAAATGACTAGGTGGCGTTTATACAATACTATTAGAATATGCATTGTAGGGAGCATTGAAGGAATAACACTGAAGGATTGAATGTCGTTTTCCGTAGTAGAAGGAAGAAGGGGCGGTGCAGGTCCCTCCTAAGTCGTGGAGCAGCGTGAGTGGCGTGCATAGTTTGGTCGTTTGGTCGTCCATTGCCGGGAAAGACTGGGCGAAGTAGTTTGCTCTATTTATGGGAGTAAGATGCTTTACTAATGGTCTGCCTTTGTTGGGCCGTAACTCGAGTGAAAGATCATGTAATCAAGATACCAAAGCGATCTCCTTTTTCTCCTTGTTTCCCTCCACTGGTCTGTGTCTTGCTATTTGTGTGTATGTGTGTATGTCTGTTTTCCTCTGTATGTATCCCTGTCTGCGACCTGTATATGTATCTCCCGTGTGTGTCTGTCTGGCTGTCTGGGTTCTAGGTTCGTTCAGGCCACACGGTGAATCCAGAATTACTGTTTTTCATTTCCATTTATTTGTCTCGTAAAGGTTCAAGGTTGTCAGTGTAGTAAAGCGCGTGGTCCAGCAGGCAGTACTGGGTGCCACGAGTACTGTCAAGGTTATTAGAGGAAGATGAAAATATACTGAATGATATTTTTTTACGATATTACATTCTTTACAAGTGTTCTATGGATGCTTTTGTAATTATTAATGAAGATAACTTAATCATAACTATTATCTTCTAGTTACAGTCTTAATAATATGTTCGTGTTATATTTTCATGAATCGTCAGTAATACATTTTATATTCGTGACTAAACTTCCCTCTTCACAAGTTAAGACGAGTCCGAAATATTATTATGTTGCACTTTACTTATCCTTTGTACATTTTTAAAACCTCCATTATTGTTTAGGTGGTTACAGTGCTTCCTGATTCTTGAGTAACATCTCCCTTGAGTCTCGTGTTCCCTTCCCGCAACGAGATTCCCAAGAAAACTGTGCGATGTATAAGAATGTTGAATTGTACTCGTGGTGGCGGGGCAAGACCAAGGGATTAGGGAGGGAAGATGTAAGACTAGCCGGGAAAACAGAAGAAAAATATTATAATGTATCAATATCTTTAATACTTGTTTTCTTCATGGATAACTTAAACCAATTAGACTTTATCACGGGGTTAACTATTTTATTATTCACTTGATGTTTGAATTGAATGGATTCCTCAACACGTGATATAATTGGTCCCAAGAAAACACCCCTGACTCCTTTCTTTGTCCTTGTATTGTGTAAAGAAAAAGTGTGTGTGTGTGTGTGTGTGTGTGTGTGTGTGTGTGTGTGTGTGTGTGTGTGTGTGTGTTGTTGTTGTTCAAGTCATGTGTGAACTGCAATACGAAAGGGTTTGACTACGTAGCCAGTGGAAAGACTTGTTAACTGTTTGTTTTTCAAGATTGTTTGCAAAGATACGCTTGATAGGGAACGGTTAGGGCGTGATGACGAGGAGGAGGAGGAGGAGGAGGAGGAAGAGGGAGAGGAAGAAGGATATGGTCAGATGAAGGGAGGAAAGCATGGAGGTGTGGAAGTAGGTTGTAAATAATAAGAAAGAGAGAGAGAAAGAGAGAGAGAGAGAGAGAGAGAGAGAGAGAGAGAGAGAGAGAGAGAGAGAGAGAGAGAGAGAGAGAGAGAGAGAGAGAGAGTACGAATAACCAAAATCCTAGCTCGTCCTCCATCCACCCTGCAACCCTCCCTCCCTCCCTCCCTCCTTCCCTTCCTCCTTTCTCCCTCCCTTCCCCGTTCCCTTCGTATACCTTAGTCCCCTCTCCCTTCCTACTCTCTCCCTTTCTCCTCTACCTCTCCTCCCTCCCTATACCCCTTCCCTCTCTCCCTCCCTTCCCCCTTCCCTCCCTTCCTCCTTCTTCTTCGCATCTCCATCGCCCACGACGATATTGCCTTAAAAATATAAAACCTCTCTCAAGAGTGTACCGCCCCAATATTCTTGGCTTCTCGTCCCCCCCACCCCCCCTTCCCCCTCAGGCCAACCAGAGAGCCGCTCCCCGCCACGCTAGGGAAATATAATGCTCTTAAATAAACCACAGCTCCTCCCTACGCTGCTCTTGTACATCTTATTTCTGTCTACCATTCCCTCAGGAGGTGATACTGTGGGTCCTTGGCGTGTGTTGTGTGTGTTGGGATGTGTTGGGTTGGGTTGGGTTGTGTTGTGTTGTGTTGTGTTGTGTTGTGTTGTGTTGTGTTGTGTTGTTGTGTTGTGTTGTGTTGAGTGTGTTGGGTTGTGTTGTGTTGGGTTGGGTTGTGTTGTGTTGTGTTGGGTTGTGTTGGGTTGGGTTGGGTTGGGTTGTGTTGGGTTGGGTTGTGTTGGGTTGGGTTGGGTTGGGTTGGTTGGGTGGGTTGTGTTGTGTTGTGTTGTGTTGGGTTGTGTTGGGTTGTGTTGGGTTGGGTTGGGTTGGGTTGGGTTGTGTTGTGTTGTGTTGTGTGGGTTGTGTTGTGTTGGGTTGGTTGTGTGGTGTGTGTTGTGTTGTGTGGGTTGTGTTGTGTTGGGTTGTGTTGTGTGGTGTGTGTTGGGTTGTGTTGGGTTGGGTTGTGTTGGGTTGGGTTGTGTGTGGTATGTGGGGTTTTTTTTAATACTTTGAACAATCATTATACAAGATTTTAGAATGTATTTAACTATTTATATATATTTTTTCATTACCTATCCATGACTTGAAAAAAAAAATCCTTTACATAGGTTAAAAAAACGTGATTTACTACATATATAAATTTTTGTAGCGTTAAACAATCAATATATAAGGTTTAAAATATTATCCTTTACTCTCTATATAATTTTTGTACTGCCATGTATAAAGGTCATGAATAAAAATGGGTAAAAATGCGTAAATGTGAGTAAAATCCTGCTATTACACCAGCTTCACGAGGATCAAGGCAGCGTAATGCACGGGTGATTTATGCCTCTCAGGGATGGTGCAGCGGCCTTATATACTCCACCAGTGTAGTGTGTGACGTCACGCCCTCACTGACCAATCACAGCCCATCTGCACCATTAGCCAATCACAACGCAGCATGAGGGATTAATGGATTTCATTCACGTGTAAAAAATAAAAGTATAAATGAAGGAGTGAATGTGTTTTTTTCTTCTTTTTTTTGGTATGTGTTTTGTTTGTTTTATTTTTATGGATGGAGAATTGAGAAAAAAATGTTAGTGAGTCAGTATAATGTGAGAGAGAAGAGAAGAAAAGAAAAGAGAAGAGAAGAGAAGAGAAGAGAGAAACTAAGACAGACAGACAAACTCAAAAAGACATAAAACGTAGCACTTTTTTTCTTCTTTTAATCAAATATAAAACAAAGAGTGACTTACTTTACACTTAAGATGAAAAAATAAAGTGTTCACGAGAGGACACGAGGCATTAAGGTCACGACAAGACTGTTTTAAGAGGAATACAAGGGAACACAAACAGCAACACACCCTAGGGTCCCTGCGAAGGCTGTTTGATATAGCTACTCTACACTAACTACTTGAATTAGAGAAAGGATAGTACAGTGAAGGAGGAGGAGGAGGAGGAGGAGGGGCAGAAGAAGAAGAGAAGGAGTAGGAGAGTGGAATTCAGCATCCACAAGAAGACCAGACTCCTCCTCCTCCGCCTCCTCCTCCTCCTCCTCCTCCTCCTCCTCCTCCTCCTCCTCTTCCTCTTCCTCTTCCTCCTCCTCCTCCTCCTCCTCCTCCTCCTCCTCCTCCTCCTCCTCCTCCTCCTCCTCCTCCTCCTCCTCCTCCTCCTCCTCCTCCTCCTCCTCCATCAGAATCGTCAAGAGTCTTCCTGTTGTCGATTTTCTCCATCACGCATCTTTCGTTTCTATTTTTGTTTCTCTTTTACATTTCACTTCTTTCATCCTTTATTCATTTTTGGTTTGTATATATTTTGTTCTTCTTTGGCCAATCAGTACTTGTCGATTCCCTTCTGTTTTTTATTTATTTTGTTTTATTGAATTTTTGTTTTTTTACGTGTTTGGGTATTGCTTATAAGGTCGATAATTACCTTTTCCTGTGTGTGTTGCAATACTTAAACAGGTGATTAGCAAAGGTGGGAGGTTAAGGGCATCAATTAAGGTCAATCTCCTTCTCCTCCTCCTCCTCCTCCTCCTCCTCCTCCTCCTCCTCCTCCTCCTCCTCCTCCTCCTCCTCCTCCTCCTCCTCCTCCTCCTCACCTGTAAGATATCCAAATTTGCTGACGACACGAAAATAACTGGAAGAGTTACTACTACTGCCGAAAAAGCGCTACTACAGTCCGACCTCGATCGCTTAGTAAATTGGTCAAAGAAGTGGCAGATGACGTATAACTTAAATAAGTGTAAAGTTTTGCATATTGGGAGTAACAATAATCGCACTAACTATTCAATGAACGGTACCGAACTTCTTAAAGTTAATGAAGAAAAGACCTGGGCGTAACTATTAGTAGCGACCTCAAACCAGGCAAACACTGCTCAGAAGCCGTTAAAACCGCTAACAAATTAATTGGTTTCATTGGCAGAACCTTCGAGTTTAAATCTGATAAAGTCGTCCTGACACTGTTCAATTCCCTCGTACGTCCGCATCTCGAATATTGCGTTCAGTTTTGGTCACCTTACTATAGAAAAGACATTGTAAAGCTGGAGAGAGTCCAAAGACGAGCCACAAAAATGATTCCGCGACTGCGCAATAAGCCATACGAGGAACGACTGAAGGAGCTCAATCTGTTCAGTTTAGAGAAACGTAGATTACGGGGAGACCTAATAGAAGTTTTCAAAATGATTCGTGGTTTCGATAACGTAATATAAGCGATTACGTAATTGTTGATCGGGAAAGAATCACAAGAAACAATGGATTCAAAATAATCGGTAAAGCCTTCAGATCGGAAGAATCTAAACACTTTTTCTTCAATAGAATAGTTAATGTATGGAACTCTCTCCCAGCACAGGTAGTCAACAGTAATACGATTGAAACTTTTAAAGCTAAACTCGATAAGTACTTGACGACAAAACCTAACCTAACTTATTACCCGCTTCGTTAATGATAATTTTATATATAGTGATAGATAGCCTTTTTCTTTCTTTTTCACACTATACTATCAAATTTCCTGCGCAGTTTTTATTACTACTACTGCGCAGGTGTTTCTTTAACCACTTTTTTTTCCTGCCGGCGTTTGCCGGAGGGAGAGGTGGGTGGGGAGGAGCCTTCCACTTTACTATCCTTTACCTCAGACTTGTAGAGAATATAGAAGTAGAGTAGCTACACAGGCAACCTTGTAAGGCCCACCAGGGCTGTTGTTGCCTGTTATTCCTTTGTATTCCTTTGTATTCCTCCTCTTCCTCCTCCTCCTCCTCCTCCTCCTCCTCCTCCTCCTCCTCCTCTTGATGATGATGATGTGTGTGCGCTAAAAAATGTGCAGAATGACACGGTAAAATGTGACGAGGATAACACACACACACACACACACACACACACACACACACACACACACACACACACACACACACACACACACACACACTACATATGAGAAATACAGAAATACATTGTAATTGACTTTAGAAAGAAAAAAAAACTACAACTACAATATATACGTAGAAGTGATATGTGAATCCTTCGTAAATTGTATCAAAAAATTTATGTAAAACTTTATATTTTCCGAGTTTGATGTAGGAATGGATACGTACAAGTGTGTATGTATGTATGTATGTATGAGTGTGTGTATGTATGTGAGTATTCATGTATGTTTTTTTTTTCTTTTTAGTTTAGTTTAGTTTTTTGTTTTATTCCCAACAAATCTGTATAGGGACTGGAAGCTCTGTTTCTACCTGTTTCATTTTTTTCTCTTTTTTCTCTTTTTTTTTTCTCTCTCTCTCTCTCTCTCTCTCTCTCTCTCTCTCTCTCTCTCTCTCTCTCTCTCTCTCTCTCTCTCTCTCTCTCTCTCTCTCTCTCTCTCTCTCTCTCTCTCTCTCTCTCTCTCTCTCTCTCTCTCTCTCTCTCTCTCTCTCTCACATAAGCATTCAAGCTGACACACTCACACTTTCACGTGGGCGCTCATACACACACACACACACACACACACACACACACACACACACACACACACACACACACACACACACACACACATGGTTAAGAGCTTGAGCTGTAAGCGAACATATTTCAATAGCAAGGAAAGTATTCAGTTTGAGAAGCGCTTCATTCGAGAGAGAGAGAGAGAGAGAGAGAGAGAGAGAGAGAGAGAGAGAGAGAGAGAGAGAGAGAGAGAGAGAGAGAGAGAGAGAGAGCAAAGAATGACTCTTCCTATTCATCCTTACTCTTACATACTCGTTTCGTCTCAACTGTTCTCTTTCTCCCTCTCTTTCTTTCTCTCCCTCTCTCTCCCATCCTCTTTACTCACCCACCCCCTCTAGCCCCTTAACCCCCCCGCACCCCCTTCACCCCCTTCACCTTCCCCCTCCCCCCCCTCCCCCTCCCCCTCGCACGTGCCCCGCTACTGATCATATCAAATAGTAGCTCACTCAGAATGCCATCAATCAGGAGTTTAATTTCCGGAGAATACATTTGTTTCTCGCATCACGCCAACTTCCTGAAGAGGCAAGGTCCTCCTCTTCCTCTTTCTTCTCCTCCTCCTCCTCCTTCCTCCTCCTCCTTCCTCCTCCTCCTCCTCCTCCTCCTCCTCCTCCTCCTCCTCCTCCTCCTCCTCCTCCTCCTCCTCCTCCTCCTCCTCCTCCTGGTAATGTCTTGTCAGCTTGGGATTAATGTTTCTCCTTTTGCGTTCCCTTCAGCTATATTTTGTGGTTTGTGTATATTTTTTTAACATATATATTCATTTATAAATGCTCCGTGGTGGTGGTGGTGGTGGTGGTGGTGGTGGTGGAGGTGGAGTGGTTTAAACTGCACTCACAACCAGCTAGTCCAGGGTTCGAGTTCTCGGCTGGGTGGAGAGAACTTGCTGGTGTCTCTTTAAAGATTGTAACCCTTGTTCATTTAATAGAGGAAGAGGAATTGTGACTTTGCAACCCAACAGGAGTGGAAAGCTAGCAATTCTACCCTCCTCTGTGTGTGTGTGTGTGTGTGTGTGTGTGTGTGTGTGTGTGTGTGTGTGTGTGTGTGTGTGTGTGTGTGTGTGTGTGTGTGTTTATATATATATATATATATATATATATATATCTTTTATTTTTCGCTCGTGCCAGAAGGTAAACTTTTCTGCCGCGGGTTTTCAAGTGTGGTGAAAGTGCTTAAGTTTGAGAAAAGGACCGCGATATAGTTTCATTCTATTATTTATTTTATTTATCGCGTCTCCTGGCATGGGGCTTCCTCGTGTATCTCGTAGCCGCCACCCCCCCCCCTACATACACACACACAAACACACCCTCCCTCCCTCCCTCCCTCTACGTCCATTCTACCTCCTTCGTACAACAAGAAATACACAGTCACATTACCATACCAAGGACCCTCTTACACTCTTACACTCTTATGCATCTTCATTACCAAGTCTTTCATAGTCTCCCCCTCCCTCTCCCTGTGTCTTAACGTTTTCTCTGAGCCACATAAATTCCCGCTGATTGATGACTCTCCTCCCGAGGCTACCAGCAAGGGGTATTAAGATCGCCTTTTGCATGTCAATGAATACTGCTTGAAGGGATTGAATATTCATGTATATTTATTCACTGACTTTATCCATGAGAAGACTATGTGTGTGTGTTGTGAGTTGGTTTGTAACTTATCTGTATTGTGTATGTTTGTTTGTGTCTCTTGTTTAGGTTAGGTTAGGTTAGGTTAGGTTAGGTTAGGTTAGGTTAGGTTAGGTTAGACTAGGTTAGGTTAGGTTAGGTTAGGTTAGGTTAGGTTAGGTTAGGTTAGGTTAGGTTAGGTTAGGTTCGGTTCGGTTCGGTTCTGGGTCAAGTTAGGTTAGATTAGGTAAGGTTAGGTAAGATTAGGTTAGGTTAGGTTGGGTGAGGTAAGGTTAGTTTAGTTTAGCTTAGGTAAGGTTAGGTTATATTAGGTTAGGTTAGGTTCTATTTGGCATATGTCGTATTTTCATTGTTTATTATCATCTTTCCTTCCTTATTTTCTTTATTCCTTTATGTTATCCTTTCTCTCAGTTCCTCTTCACTTTAATCTGCTACGAAAGGCCGGAGTAGATAAAAGATAAGACCAGTAAGCCGCTTTTTTTCTTTTTCTTTTAAGTATCGTACGTCAGGCAGCGAGGATTAAGCTAGATAGAACGTTATGCTGCCGGGAACAAAAGCGCAGTTATCGTACTCACTCATCATTCTTCATATTTATTTTTTTTTTCATTTTCACTTTTTTTTTGTTTTTTTGTTATCATATATTTATTTTCCGTTTCACTTGACGGAGGAAACTTCTCTCAACTTCTCTCTTTCCTTTCCTTCGTGTTTTGCGTCCGGGACTGAGCGATAAGAGATTTTTCCTGGCGTTGCATACTTGTTTACATGCATCGTTCTGGCTGGATGGAAAAGGAGGGAGGAGGAGGAGGAGGAGTAGGAGTAGGAGGAGGAGGAAGAGGAAGAGGAGGAGGTGAAGGATGGAAAGGGAAACAGTGAAATTAGACTCTTTAACAAAATAATAATAACAATAATAATAATAATAATAATAATAATAATAATAAGGACTAGGTAATGAGAGTGACACTAAAGACTTAAAGAAATAGAAGAAAAAAACTGCGTAATATAACAATAACAATGACATTCACGTTCAATTTTGGTAACTCGTGAAACTCATTCGTCCAAATGACCTTAAATGTTTTTGTTATGCTTCGCTGTATAATTAATTTCGTTGTCTGACAATATGAAAGAATCTTGTGCAAAATTACATCTTCCACTAATTAACCTATCAACGAGACAGACAGACAGGTAGACAGACAAACAGACAGAAAAAGGTGAAAATGTGCACAAGTAAAATATGTAGAATAGAGGAAATAATTGTGTTTTTTTTTCTAAGTTCAATCCAGGTTAAAAAAAAATATATATATGGAAGTGTTCATAATGCAACTAGAATTTTTTTTCATTTTCTTTTTAACAATGAACTAAAAAACTACGTATCCATATAAGTTTTGTTTTTATTTCCTTTGCATTCCAAAAAAATCTTATGATGTACCTTTTTATCTTTAGTCCCTTTCCTTTACCTATTCCTTTCTTTCCCTTTCCTCTCACCCTCTTCTCTCCTTTGCTGTTTCCCCTCCCTTTCATCCTCCTTCCCTCCCTCCCTTCTTTCTTCCCTTCCTCCCTTCCTTCCTTCCTTCCTTCCTTCCTTCCTCCCTCCCTCAATCCCTCCCTCACCTCCACTTGAATCTTCTTACCTCAATTTTTTTCCTCCTCTCAACTCTTCCCTCTTTTCTCTCCCATGACTATTTTCCCTCCTCTTCCGATCCTCCTCCTCCTCCTCCTCCTCCTCCTCCTCCTCCTCCTCCTCCTCCTCCTCCTCCTCCTCCTCTATTCCTTCATATTCCACACCCTTCCCTTTCCTCTTCAATCATCGTTTCCTTCCCTCCCTTCTACCTTTCCTTCCTCCCTCTTGTCCTCCCTCCCTTCCTCCTGCCCTTCCTCTCTTCTTCCTTCCTTCCTTCCTTCCTTCCTTCCCTGGACTTGACGAGATGATCAACACGAGAAACTGGTAAATGTAGTGATTCTTAGAGCGAAAAATAATAAGGATGTGTCTGTTTGTCCAACTTGTCTGGCCGGAGATTAAGTGTGTGTGTGTGTGTGTGTGTGTGTGTGTGTGTGTGTGTGCGTGTGTGCGTGTGCGTGTGCGTGTGGACGTTGTTATCATGTTCCTATTTCTCGTTTACATTAATTCTATGAAACTGTAAAAAGCAAGCAAGCTAAAAATACAATTACATTAAAAAAGGTAATATATTGTAACCATATAATATTACCTTCAAGAAAAAACAACCTAGTCCATAGAGATAAGTTGTTGATGTTTCAGGAAGAGAGACAAAGACTCTTTACTACATCAAAACACTTTTTATATGTTGTATATTTCCAAAGACTTAACAGATAATAACTTCTAACCTCACTAGAAGATCAATGACTTTACCTGAGAGTCGAAAGTCAGACTGAGAAAGAGGAGAAAAAATTACCCTCCTTCCTTCTTTCCTTCCTTCCTTCCTTCCTTCCTTCCTTCCTTCCTACCTCCTTCCTTCCTTCCTTCCTTCCTTCCTTCCTTCCTTCCTATCTTCCTTCCTTCCTTCCTCCCTCCCTCCATTCCCTCCCTAGAAACCAGACTAGGGTGGTATTGACTTTCTTTTCAAATAGCTTCATCATCCATGTTGTTGTGGCAATTGAGGACGGATAGAAGGAGTCTTAGCGGACTTAAGGATGGGGATAACGAGGCCTGATTCCCGTGTTGCATGGATAAAGTTGAGAGAGAGAGAGAGAGAGAGAGAGAGAGAGAGAGAGAGAGAGAGAGAGAGAGAGAGAGAGAGAGAGAGAGAGAGAGAGAGAGAGAGAGAGAGAATTTAGCTTCAAAAAAAGTAGTGTGGAGAGATAAATGAAAAAACGAAGAATAATCAGAGAAAGAAAGGATAAGGTATGTGTGAAAAAGAATTGAATAGGAATTAGAAAGGAGTAAATAGAGAGAGAGAGAGAGAGAGAGAGAGAGAGAGAGAGAGAGAGAGAGAGAGAGAGAGAGAGAGAGAATTAGAGTGAGGGAAGCCATACAAATACAAGGTCACGCACTACGCACATTAATTACCGATGATTTAGAAATGGAAATGTAGTTTTATCTGGTAACAATGAGTGAGGGATGGAGCACCGCCCACCTGCACCCCCTTGACGGACCATCACAATGAGGGGGGCTTTTGTTTGGGTTATTGTGTGGTCCTTGCACCGTACACCAAACTTATTATAATTATATTTATTTTGATTATTATTATTGTTGTTATTTTTCTTAAGTGATGGTAAAATTTTTTGTGTGTTGTCTTTAAGTTTTCTTTGTTGCTTAGGTATATGTTTTATGTGTATCGTTATGTTGTTGTATTATTATTATTGTTATTTTTATATTATCATTAACTATGTCTAAAGTGCGCGTGGAGGTTTTCATTTGTTTTTGGGGAAGGGAAGACGTGGTTAGTGATAGTGACAGGGTTTGGTGATTCAGTTGTGTAGTGGGCGTCAGAGTGGGCGGGGCGGCGGGCGTGGGGTGGGGTTGGCAGCCAGTGTTGTGGGTTGGCCGGGTCTCCAGTCCTCCAGCTGTCTCCGTGGTGCCCTTGATCGGATGGAATAAGTTACCCAAGTGACTGTTGAGGTGTAAGTGTAAACAAACAGTGTTGTGAGTATTGATATTTCAAATTAACTTTATACCTTATTAATTTATTGCATTAGTGAATTTTTCTATACTAGTGTTTGCTATTAATTGGATTTCATGATACAGCAATGATTATTATTTCTAGTGGTTAGGAATTATGCGTGTAATGTTTGGTTTTGGTCTCGCATTGATGTTAGTTTCATTATGTAAGCTATGACCGATTCAATGTTACTGGTTCGTGTTTGTAGTTCGAAGCACTCTGAATGAACAAACCTGCTTCGAAACACCACTTCTTGCTTACACGGACGGCACAATTATTATTATTATTATCATTATTATTATTATTATTATTATTATTATTATTATTATTATCATCATCATTATTAGTCACACTTTATTGGGGTCACAGGTAAGGTTCATGACCTCACCTGTGACCCATTTAATTACGTTCTAAAGGTAATATTGACACGGCCGTCATAGCCTCGTCTCTCACTCCATGCTCGCCTTTATCCCTTCCTTTCCCTACTGCTCTCTCTCTCTCTCTCTCTCTCTCTCTCTCTCTCTCTCTCTCTCTCTCTCTCTCTCTCTCTCTCTCTCTCTCTCTCTCTCTCTCTCTCTCTCTCTCTCTCTCTCTCTCTCTCTCGCTCTCTCTCTCTCTCGCTCTCGCTCTCTCATCTTTCTTTACTCATCCACACCTCCCGTTTTTCCCTCCTCATCCTCTCTCTGTCTTCCTTTCCATCCCTTCCTCCCTCTCCTCCCCCTCCTCCCCCTCCCCCCTGTTAGGATCAACCATTAACCTCGTGATGGATTACTCAAGCGGGGAAGTAATTATTTTTTTCCCCTGAGGTCCACGAGCCACA
>JAPQNM010000037.1:258035-270535 GCA_029783475.1 Metacarcinus magister | reverse complement strand
GACTCTGGAAAAAAATTGCTCCGAAAAATCCATGAAGGTTTTTTAGAATTAAACTTTCTTTGCAACAAAATGCAATTAAGATACAGTTGGATAAACAATAGTTGGAACAGAAACTTTATTATAAATAGAAATAATAATAATAATAATAATAACAACAACAACAATGGAAGAGAAGAAATAAAAGAAATAATCACAATAGTTTCACTTCATCGCTGATCCACACACAAGAAGAAAAAAATAAGGAAGGAAAAGTCAATAGGTAAAGAAAAGATTATAAATTCCAGAAGTCACACACACACACACACACACACACACACACACACACACACACACACACACACACACACACACACACACACACACACACACACACACACACACACACACAGGGACGGGTATCAATACTTTGTCACCTCTGCAGGGAAAAAGGAAACAGAGGAAGGGAACAGTCAGACCAAGCCTTGCACCATCTCTTGTCCCTCAGTGCTAAAAGTAGTCTGAGTGGTGTCACTATTCACCACCATCACCATCATCACCACCAGCGCCACCACCACCTCGCAGCAACCCTATCACCACCTCCCTTCACCTCCCTTCACCTCCCTTTACCTCCCATTAAGAGGAATTGAAATCTACACTAATTGATTATAAATATTTGTGGATTTCGTAATAATTGAATGTTTGAGTAAAAAATTGTTAACATGATGGTGAGAGAGAGAGAGAGAGAGAGAGAGAGAGAGAGAGAGAGAGAGAGAGAGAGAGAGAGAGAGAGAGAGAGAGAGAGAGAGAGAGAGAGAGAGAGTAGAAAAGTAAATTCCTGAGAGCATAACACCTTCCTTTCATTTAATTAGTCATATACTCTCTCTCTATCTCTCTATCTCTCTCTCTCTCTCTCTCTCTCTCTCTCTCTCTCTCTCTCTCTCTCTCTCTCTCTCTCTCTCTCTCTCTCTCTCTCTCTCTCTCTCTCTCCCTATCTTTCCTTTCATCACATTTACCGACCCTCTTTGACCTCTCTCACTTTTTCCTTGGGTGTATACATACATTCCCTTCCCTTCCCTTCCCTTCCCTTCCCTTCCCTTCCCTTCCCTTCCCTTCCCTTCCCTTCCCTTCCCTTCCCTTCCCTTCCCTTCCCTTCCCTTCCCTTCCCTTCCCTTCCCTTCCCTCCCCTCCCCTCCCTTCCTGTCTATCTTCCCTTCCCTCTCTTTCTCACTTCACTCCACTCATTACTCGTGTTTATGTCCACCCCTCACTCACTTGCTCATTCTAATCTTGCATTCCCTTTCTCTCCCCCTCTCTCACTTTTTTTTTCTTCTCTCTCTCTCTCTCTCTCTCTCTCTCTCTCTCTCTCTCTCTCTCTCTCTCTCTCTCTCTCTCTCTCTCTCGCTCTTTTGGTTTGAGTGAGAGAGAGAGAGAGAGAGAGAGTGTGTGTGTGTATGTGTGTGTGTGTGTGTGTGTGTGTGTGTGTGTGTGTGTGTGTGTGTGTGTGTGTGTGTGTGTGTGTCTGTCACTTGCTCTAGCTTTGATTCAAGGTTAAGAATTGCTAGGAAGTCAAACTGAAGTGATAGGGAGTTGCAAATTTTTGTTTTCATGCTCTCTCTCTCTCTCTCTCTCTCTCTCTCTCTCTCTCTCTCTCTCTCTCTCTCTCTCTCTCTCTCTCTCTCTCTCTCTCTCTCTCTCTCTCTCTCTCTCTTTCTCTTTCTGCCTCTCTCTTTTTCTGCTTCTCGTTCATCCCAAAACATTCCGTCCTCTTTTCACTGTCCATTTTTACCCTCTCTTGCTTCTCCTCCTCCTCCTTTTCCTCCTCCTGCATGTCCTTGTCCTCCTTGTCCTCACCACCTCCTCCTCTCCCGCCGCCCACCCCACCCTGCATCTTTCACCAGTCTTCCCAGGCACGCCCATGTTCCCCTGTAGGTGCTGTGGGCGGGGAAAAGCCATAATTAGGCCATCAAATCTACGAGCTTCCTGTCCCTCTGAATGCCTGGCTCTAGGATGGATTCACAGGGAGGGAAAGAGGGAGGGAGGGAAGGAGGGAGGGAAGGAGAGAGGGAAGGGGTGAGGGAAGGAGGGAGGGAAGGGGTGAGAGAGGGATGGAGGGTGAGAGGGGGTGAGGGATGGAGGGTGAGAGGGATGGGAGGGAAGGAAGGAGAAGTTGGGGGAAAAGGGAGGAAATTTCTGCAGAATGAAGGTAAATTTTCGAGGTAAAGGGAAATTTTTGGTGTTTGAGGGGAACGTTTTTTGGGGGGTTTTTTTTGTTTATTTAATTATTTATTTATTTATTTTTGCTTTTGGGGTTTTTAAAGGGAATGATTTGGAGTGAAGTGGGATGGTTTAAGCAATAGGGTTTTTTGGGACAAACTAGGTTATTGAGAGAGAGAAAGAAAGAAAGAAAGAAAGAAAGAAAGAGAGAGAGAAAGAAAGAGATTGTAGAATAATTGCAGTGGACATCTGGTTTTAAAACGAATGATTTTATAACAAGTCCAATAATAATACAAATAATAATGATGATAAGAAAAATAATAACAATAATGATGAAACAAATAATTACCTCTAATGCACAAATGGACTTTCTTTCTGTGTTGAGAGAGAGAGAGAGAGAGAGAGAGAGAGAGAGAGAGAGAGAGAGAGAGAGAGAGAGAGAGAGAGAGAGAGAGAGAGAGAGAGAGAGAGTTTTAACAAAGTACTTGAGTTCACCTTTCGTCCATTACATTACATTAAACACTCTTTATTTTGTTATAAATCTTACCTTTTAGAACATCTTTACAAAATCTTCAAGAGAATTCATTAACTTTGTGAGTGTTTAAAGTGTATGTATGTATGTATGTATGTATGTATGTATGTATGTATGTATGTGTGTGTATGTGTGTATGTTGTCTTACTCGTGTTTCAGTTGATGTTTATATTTTCCTTATTAAGTTTGCTTGGTATTAAAAAAGGGGAAACAATGGACGGAATGTAAGGTAACTTGATCTACTTGTTTCCTTGTCCACTTACCTGTCTGAAAAATTTCCTACCTTGAGTGTGTCCGTTGTAATTCCATATCCAGAGGGAAAAGTGAGGCGGTGAAGAGGGAAACAAGCTAAATATTTCCCTGTGTGTGTGTGTGTGTGTGTGTGTGTGTGTGTGTGTGTGTGTGTGTGTGTGTGTGTTTTGTCATTTTATTTTCGTTGTTATTACTTTTGTCGATCTATTTATTACGTTTTTGTATCTATTTGTTTTTCTCTCATATTATTCATTTTTATTTTCTATTCCTGTGACACTAATTCCTCTCTAATGTACTTATCTCCTTTTTATTCCTATTTTCTCCTCTCTCTCTCTCTCTCTCTCTCTCTCTCTCTCTCTCTCTCTCTCTCTCTCTCTCTCTCTCTCTCTCTCTCTCTCTCTCTCTCTCTCTCTCTCTCTCTCTCTCTCTCTCTCTCTTCTTCCATAATCTCTTTTCTCTCTTATTCTCATTTTCTTTTCCATCTATCTTACCTTCCATCTATTCACTTTTTTCACTCTCTTTTCTCATCTCGCTTATATTCATTCCCTTATGTGCTTCCATCCCTAAAATTTACTCTATCTCTTTCACCAACATTCCTCCTCCTCCTCCTCCTCCTCCTCCTCCTCCTCCTCCTCCTCCTCCTCCTCCTCCTCCTCCTCCTCGTTACCCTCCAAAAAGGCGAGGAAGTCAAAGGTTGGCCCTTGACGAAAATTAATGATTGCTTGAATTATCTAGACCTAAATCTTTCTTCTTGACGGAATTCTCGTCTCCTCACCCTGATGAAATGACGAGTCAGAGAATGAGTGTGGGCAGTGCTATCCTTCACCCTGGCGAGGAGGAGGAGGAGGAGGAGGAGGAGGAGGAAGAAGAAGAAAGAACACGAGAAGGGAGAGAAGAGGAGAAAGAGAAGGAGTAGGAGGAAAAAAACACGAGAGGGGGAAAGAAGAGGAAGAAGGGGAGGAAGAGGAGAGGGAAGAAGAAGAGGAGGTGGAGGAGGAGGATAAAGAGGTAGAAAAGAAGGTTTAGCCTGAGGAGTAAGATTTTCTGTATAGGAAAACGAGGAAGGAAAGGAAGGAGAGAAGGAAGGAAGGAAGGAAAGTAGGAGAAATACCTGCTTTGAGCTAGATTTAGACGATGAAAAGGAGAGAGAGAGAGAGAGAGAGAGAGAGAGAGAGAGAGAGAGAGAGAGAGAGAGAGAGAGAGAGAGAGAGAGAGAGAGAGAGAGAGAGGAGGGAAGCAATCTTAGGTGACTTTATGAGAACGTGCTCCCGAGACAGTAAGTGATGAATGGATATCTTATGAAGGAGAGTAGAAAGGGAGTTATCATCTTTAGACGTGAGGGGAGGGGAGGGGAGGGGAGGGGTGATGCGGGGAAGGAAGGGGAGAGAAGAGAGAAATATAGGGAGTGAGGTATGATGAGACTTTGATGAGCAACAGTCTGGCGTGATGAAAAAGTATGAGGAAGAAGGATTGATGCAAAGTACTACACAATGGAAATGCAAATATGAATAATAAGATTGCTGTAAATGGAATGAATGAAGGAAGGAAGAGAGAGAGAGAGAATGTGATAATTAAAAGAAATTCATTTATATATATTTTTATCTCTAAGTTGCATTGATGATTAACAATTGCAATTTCTTAGTTTTTTTGTATATAAGAATTTTTATGCAATGCTACGTATTATCTCATTACTTTTATTTTATCTTTTCCTGACTACTTAAAAACTGTTGAGTGTCTAAGTTGTAGAAAAGAAAATTTATTGCACCTTTGGTTATATAACTAAACTTTTCTTCTTCCTATTCTCTCTCTCTCTCTCTCTCTCTCTCTCTCTCTCTCTCTCTCTCTCTCTCTCTCTCTCTCTCTCTCTCTCTCTCTCTCTCTCTCTCTCTCTCTCTCTCTCTCTCTCTCTCTCTCTCTCTCTCTCTCTCTCTCTCTCTCTCTCTCTCTCTCTCTCTCTTTATTTTTTCTCCTTTCCCTAATTCAGTTTGTCATCTTAGTCTCCCTTGTTTATCCTTTTTCCTTCCTTCCTTCCTTCCTTCCTTCCTTCCTTCCTCCTTCCTTCCTTCCTTCCTTCCTTCCTTTAGCCTCAAAAATGGCATACAAGCAACAACATTCCATTTTCTTTACGCCTCATGTGCCTCAGGGCCATCCTCCTCCTCCTCCTCCTCCTCCTCTCCTCTCCTCCTCCTCCTCCTCCTCCTCCTCTCCTCCTCCTCCTCCTCCCTCCTCCTCCTTCTTCTCCTTCTCCTCCTTCTCTTCTTCTTCCTCCTCCTCCTCTCCTCCTCCTCCTCCTCCTCCTCCTCCTCCTCCTCCTCCTCCTCCTCCTCCTCCTCCTCCTCCAATCAGACACAAGACATGTATGATTAGCTTTGATGGAGTCTTGAGTGAGAAGAAAAGAAAACAGAAGATTGGAAAAAGAAAACAAAAAATGTCGGATTGGTAAACAAAAAAAAATAGAAAACGTTGGATTGTAGAAAGAAAAGAAAGTTAAGATTGGAAAAAGAAAAAAAATGATTTGAGGAAGAAAATGAAATAGTAAGATTGGTGAAAAGAAAACAAAAAATATCTGATGGGTAAAAGACGGAGAAACGAAGAGAAATAGAGAAACGAATAGAAAGAAAAACGAAATAATACATCGTTAATATCATTTGGCAAAAAAAAAAATAATATCAATGAAAGAGGAAATATTAAAGAAGAAAAAAAAACACACGAGTATAACATATTAGAGATAATTAAGAAAATACTTAGACTAATTTTAGCAATAATAAAAATAAATACCACATTACTTAACGCATTAAAAGGGAAACAAGTACAAAGACACGAAATTAAACTGCGATGATAGTAATTAATGAACAAAATGAATAAATAATGCAGACAAAAGAGAGAGAAAATAAGATAAAGAGAGAGATAGAGAGAATGAGAGATAGAGTGAGAACATCCTGGCATTCCAAATACACGTATCCCTTGCACCAACCCCTTAATACGAAAACCATTCACCCTTACCCCCCCAAACGACCCTCACCCCCCTCCACCCACCCTCCAGCCACCCTCACCCACCCTCCACACACCCTCATCCACCCCTCGCTCACAACCTCCCCCACCTCACCCACCTTTCAGTCGCTTTCCTAATGATACACAGTCACCAACCTCGCCTCACGCCCGTTAATTGAGATATTCTGTTAACACTCGCTTTCCACACACACACACACACACACACACACACACACACACACACACACACACACACACACACACACACACACACACACACACATGGTGGAAAGTGAGTGTGGACATGAGAATAATAATATAGGTACATGAAACGTGTATATACATGTATTTCGTGTGTACGGCAGATTGGTGTACCTATAATGGCGATGAGGTGAGGCTAGCGTGTGTGTGTGTGTGTGTGTGTGTATGTGTGTGTGTGTGTGTGTGTGTGTGTGTGAGTGTGTGTGTGTGTGTGTGTGTAGAATGGCAGAAACGTTACGTACACTGCATGCCAAACATATAGGGGCACACACACACACACACACACACACACACACACACACACACACACACACACACACACACACACACACACACACACACACACACTTTGTACCTCCCTTCACATATAGAGGCTGTGCGTGTATCTGGTAATTGCAGTATTATCCAGTGATTTCAGACCCCCCTTTACCCCCTCTACCCCCCATCATCGCCCTTCTCCCCCCTTCGCTATATGCTATTGAAAGAGGCTCTAGTGAAATTAATCTGGAATGGATAATTGTAGTGATAATAGAACCGCCATGATGAACAGGGAGGAGGAGGAGGAGGAGGAGGAGGAAGAGGGGGAGGGAAAAAAAGTAGAATGGAAGGGAAGGGAAAATGTAGAGAGGGAAGTTAGTGTTATTTGTTTAGTTTTCTGTTTTATTTGAATTTCCAATGTTGAAGGAACGACCATTGGACCGTTGGAACAGAACGTAAACGTGTCCCAAACTTGATGAGGAGGGATGGGACGGGGAAGGTTTTAGAAGAAGTTAACACACACACACACACACACACACACACACACACACACACACACACACACACACACACACACACACACACACACACACACACACACACACACTCATCTTAATCCACCTAATTGCTTGTTCCGTTTCTCCCGCACGCAATTCACCTTCACCACCCAGTCAGTTTATAAAGTTAATTAAGAGACATTTATTTCACCTGAATTAAACGCACCTTTTCTAAACGACTCGATTAATTTAAGTATAATTGTAGTCCGGTATGGATTCAAAGATTGTATTGACGTTCTTTTATTTGTTTATTTATTTATTTATTTATTTATTGTTTCGGTAAAATAATGTAAAATCTGAGTGAATTTATTGATTTCTTTTTGTATATATGTTTTTTTTTATGTGGTCTTAACGTGGCTAGAAAAAAAAAAAATAATGTAATGATAAAATGAAGATGAAAATTCTTCCTCTAATGGTAGTAAAGAAGAACATAATATTTTTCCTCTACCCATTAAGCACTTGTTTCTGTGTTCACGTGTTTGGTGTTTGGTTTAACTTGTCAAGTGTTCAGATTCCACAGTCACCAAACACAGAGTCATGACAAAAGCGACATTGTATTGACACCAAACACCATTGGCAAACAGAGCGGAGAGTGATTCCTCAGTAAATTCAAACCACAGTACAAAATAAATGTGTTATTTTTATTTATTTTCCTCTCTCTCTCTATCCCTCACTCTTCCTCTTTGTTTCCCTTAATCCTTTTTATTCGTTAATGGTCTTCCTTTTACATTCCTCTATTTATAAGTATGTGTATTCTCTCTCTCTCTCTCTCTCTCTCTCTCTCTCTCTCTCTCTCTCTCTCTCTCTCTCTCTCTCTCTCTCTCTCTCTCTCTCTCTCTCTCTCTCTCTCTCTCTCTCTCTCTCTCTCTCTCTCTCTCTCTCGCTCAGGTAGTAAGGGTAATGGTCGGACAGGTGTATCAACATAGCGGTAATGAGCCTCGCCTCAGGTGTGTCTCCGGGCAGGTAATGATCTCCTGCTATGTTATAATTTTGGCGGGAATTTAAAAACGTGTTCCAGGGAAGTGTTTGTGGGTAAAGAGTCTTCTTCCAGTGTGTGTGTGTGTGTGTGTGTGTGTGTGTGGGTGGGTGTGTGTGTGGGTGGGTGTGTGTGTGTGTGTTTTGCAGAGAAGAAAGTCATACCAGTTAGCTATTACATGAATGAAGATTTGATTCTTATTACACATTCTCTCTCTCTCTCTCTCTCTCTCTCTATCTCTCTCTCTCTCTCTCTCTCTCTCTCTCTCTCTCTCTCTCTCTCTCTCTCTCTCTCTCTCTCTCTCTCTCTCTCTCTCTCTCTCTCTCTCTCTCGCAAGTTTTTCAAAAGATAAACCACACTTTTCCTTCCACACGGTTACCGCATAAAATCATCGCCTCATTTTTCCCCTCCACGTGTGACCAGCAAGCTCCAGCAGCGCCTCACGGGGACGGATCTTGGGCTGCGTTACTCTTGAAGTCACACACTACATTTACCATTGCCTCCAACCTCTCTTAAGCCTGATAAGTATGTAGGATCAGCACTATTCATTGGGTTTTTCTCTCTTCCTCTCTCTCTTTCTGTCTCTCACTGTCTCTTGTACCGTGACTCAGTTTTTGTTTTCAGTTTTTATTATTGTTTTTGATATTGAATGAATGGTGAAGGTTGTTGTTGTTGTTGTTGTTGTTGTTGTGGTTGTTGTGGTGGTGTAGTGTTCTGTATTTTTTCTTGTTTTGAGTTTATTTTCTATTTCAAGCGTATTTTTTATATCTTTTATTGTGTTATGAAGCTTTTTTTAATTGTTTTTTCTTGTACCTTTTAGTTGTTGTTGTTTTTTTTTGGGGGGGGCGGGGGGTAGGGAGGTAGGTGGAGGGGCGGTATTATTTGTTATTGTCAAAGAGTGTAAGTGTTGTGTTGAGAGGAAGTGTTAGTGGTGGTGGTGGTGGTGGTGTTGGTATTGTGGTGTTGTGTTGTGGTGTTGTGTTGTGGTGTTATGGTGGTGGTGGTGGTGGTTGTGGTGTTGGTGTTGTGGTGTTTTTCCGCCATTGTTGTGGGGAACCCTTAATGTGACGCATCTTACATGACAGCCTCCTCTCTCTCTCTCTCTCTCTCTCTCTCTCTCTCTCTCTCTCTCTCTCTCTCTCTCTCTCTCTCTCTCTCTCTCTCTCTCTCTCTCTCTCTCTCTCTCTCTCTCTCTCTCTCTCTCTCTCTCTCTCTCTCTCTCTTTCCTCCTTCACTTATCCTATTCCCTCTATACCTTAACCTCATCCCTTCTTGTTTAGCCACCCTCATCCCTCCCTTCCTCTCCTTCTCTCCTCACCTCTCCCCTCCTCTCTCCCCCTCTCCCCTCCTCTCCCCCTCTCCCCTCCTCTCTCCCCCTCTCCCCTCTTCCCTCCTTAAGACTTCCCTACTGGTTTCCCCCTCTTCCCTCTCTCTCCCTTCTTCCTCCCTTCCCTCTCTCCTCACTTTTACCATGCCACGCTCTTCCTCCTTGTTTCTCCCTCTCTCCCCTCTCTCCCCTTACCCATAGCCTCCCCTTCCTCCCAGTAGCTCCCTTCCAGCCTTCCAGTCTTCCAGTCTTCCAGCCTCCGACACCGCAGCGTATAAGAATATTGAACGAGGCAGAAGGTCTGAACGAATACTTGTGGAACGTCCCATCACAACACTGCGTTCTGCCTCGCTGGAAATATTGACACCAACACCTCATGGAATATTCCTGGAAAATTTGGTTGAGGAATATCGAGTATTTTTTTTATTATTATTATTATTATATTCGTGGTGGAGAATTTTCGTAATATTTTGGGGTTGGTAAATTTTTTTTTTTATTTATTTTTATTTTTGGTTGGAGGGGAAAGACGAACGAAGATTTAAGACATTGTGGTTGGTTTGAGGGGAAGAAAGTCTTGTGTTCTGGTTTGCTTGTAGCCCACGGCGGGGAAATAATGGCGCAGAAATTTAATATGCCACTCTAGGTAGAAGGAGGAGTGACTTTTCCATTTTTTTTTCCCCCTTCTCTTCTACTTCCCTTTTCCAACCCTCTGGCGTATCCCCTCTTCCCCTCCTCTCTTCCCCTTCTTCCTCCTCTTCCTCTCTTCTCCTATATCTCCATCGTCATTACTTCTGTCGTCACTCTTTCGTCTCTTCCCCTCTCTCTCTCTCTCACTTTCTCTCTCTCACTTTCACTCCTCCCCTCTTGCTCTCCCTCCCTTCCACTGTCTCTTTTCCTTTACGAACCTAATGCTACTCTTGCCTTTTATTGTCTCTCTCTCTCTCTCTCTCTCTCTCTCTCTCTCTCTCTCTCTCTCTCTCTCTCTCTCTCTCTCTCTCTCTCTCTCTCTCTCTCTCTCTCTCTCTCTCTCTCTCTCTCTCTCTCTCTCTCTCTCTCTCTCTCTCTCTCTCTCTCTCTCTCTCTCTCTCTCTCTCCTCGATCGTCCTATCGCTCCGCTTCTTTCAAAACTTTTACTTTCTCAAGTTTGAAAGTTCTGTAAAAATGTTATTCGGCCACACTTGCACAGGGTTGGGGGGAGGGGGAGGGGATGGGGGAGGGGAGGGGGGTGTAAAGGGAAGTAGGGGTGTTAGAGTAAAGGGAAAGTAGGTGGTGTTGATTGTTAAGGGTAATGGGGAGCAAAGGACAGGGTGGGGTGAAGGGGAGAGGGGGTTATTGGCGTGTTGGGGAAAGGGAGGGTGGAGGTGATGAGGAGGTGTCATATTTTATCAGAATGAGAGGTGGAAAAATGTGGCAGATGTGGAAGTGTTTTTATATTTTTTTATATGTTGTGTCCTATCTATGTATTACTTGAGGAATTTTCTTTATTCCCTCAAGTTTCAATAAATATCTTGTATAACTTCTTTCACTTTATATTGAGTTTCATCAAGTTTGCTTTATTTCGTCTTTCACACTTGCTCTCTAAAACTGGAGTTGAAGAAGCATAAAACAAACTCATTATGCTCTGAAACACAAATCAAATGTTTAAGAAGAAGAAGAAAAACAAAACATTCCACAGTTAAACGAAGGAGAAAAATGTTTCAAAGGAAATCGTTTGACTTTGACGCCGTCCTAGTAAATAAACAAGAACTGAATTCCGCCGCAAATTGAATACAAATATCAATATAAAATCTGGCCCAGCATGCCTCCCACTCCGCCCTAGTGAAGCAGGACGATGCAACGGGATGAAAAATGTACAATACAAAAGAAAATTGTACTTGCCAGGCGGAGAGCTTACCCCGCAATCGTTTTATCTCTCGTATATAATCCTCTTTAAGTGAACTGCACGTATTCAAATTTCACGAACAGACCCGCTTTCCGTTCAGCTGTACAAGTCATGGTGTGTTTCCTATCCAGACTGACAGGATGTAAGCGTGGCTGGCTTGACCCGTCACACAAATGTTTCTATTGCTGAAGTAGTGACGAGAGATTTTTTTTTGTTCATGCTCTCTCCTTTTTTTTTCTCTCTCTCTCTACCTTCAATGGTAAAGTAAGCTGCTCCCTTCACTCGAGTTTCTATTCTTGGTTTCCTTCAACAGTGTGTAGAGTAGTGTATAGGGTAAAGCCTGTAGCTAAGAATATACTATAGATTCAAAAGGAAAGTTAAGATTTTAGAAATACGATAAGATGATATTAATGTCTCACACTCCTATTATTTTTGATGATGATTTTGGTTCTAGTATCTTTTATCAGTTATTCACGTTAACAAAAATAAATTTATAGTTTCTTAAAATATCTTTGGCGTGCTTGAAAATATATCTAACTATAAACGTCTCTTGATAAACAGTAAAGGATGTACAAGTGATTCCTTTGATGCTGTTGAGGTCGAGGCAAGGAGAGGAGAAGGACTAGCTTGGTGGTGGTGGTGGTGGTGGTGGTGGTTATTGTGGTGGTTATTGTGATGCTTATTGTGGTGGTGGTTGTGGTTGTGGTTGTCAAGTGAGACGTTGTGTAATAATAAAGCCACAACAGCTCAGTCTGTTATATACGTTGCTTAAGCAGATTATCTTTCCTCCTCCTCCTCCTCCTCCTCCTCCTCCTCCTCCTCCTCCTCCTCCTCCTCCTCCTCCTCCTCCTCCTCCTCCTCCTCCTCCTCCTCCTCCTCCTCCTCCTCCTCCTCCTCTTCCTCTCGTACACACTCCAGTTCCTCCTCTTTGTAGTGCTTCTCGCTGCTCCCAACACCGACTCACTCACCCGGAAAAGATATGAATGAAATTTCCCGCTCAAAGGGACGAATTTTTGTCCGTCCAAGTAGAGAGGCAAAGGGAGCTGCGGCGGCAAGAGGAGGGGCGAAAGGGGGCCAGAGGGGGATGGGGGGACGTTGAGGGAGCCAAGAACCTCCTGAAGGGGAAGTGGCGGGACTCGTGACCGCAGGACAACGCGTCTGTCCTACGTCCATCATCATCAGACTCTGAAGGGGAAGAAGTTAAAGAGAAAGAGGAAAGAAGGGGAGGTGGAAGCAGTTTTGGGGAAGGAGGTTTCACTGTGGAAATTCAT
>JAPQNM010000037.1:248035-250535 GCA_029783475.1 Metacarcinus magister | reverse complement strand
AGAAAGAAAAAAAGAGAGAGAGAAAGGGGGGGAGGTGACAGGAGGACAATGGAACACGTAACAGTGTGACGTAACAAAAGCCTGTCACTACACGAAACAAAAGACAGTCTACTTACTGTCATTCCAAGTCCTGATCCTTCATGTGTCTTTCAGCCATCCATCAAGCTAGTTAATGACGTGAGAGAGAGAGAGAGAGAGAGAGAGAGAGAGAGAGAGAGAGAGAGAGAGAGAGAGAGAGAGAGAGAGAGAGAGAGAGAGAGAGAGAGAGAGAGACTGGAGACTAGAGACAAAAACTGTACAGAATATATTAATAAACCAAGACTCAGACAAAGATAATCATAAATCCACACGAGAGAGAGAGAGAGAGAGAGAGAGAGAGAGAGAGAGAGAGAGAGAGAGAGAGAGAGAGAGAGAGAGAGAGAGAGAGAGAGAGAGAGAGAGAGAGAGAGAGAGTTTAGGGACGAGTAGGAGATGAGTACCCTCACAGCCTCTTGTGTGAGGTGTGTGAAGGTTAATGAGGAAAGTCCTTCTCAGGTGACGACTGAGAGAGAGAGAGAGAGAGAGAGAGAGAGAGAGAGAGAGAGAGAGAGAGAGAGAGAGAGAGAGAGAGAGAGAGAGAGAGAGAGAGAGAGAGAGAGAGAGATGTGTGGACAAAGACAAAGAGCCAGACAGACACATTAACACATTGTCACATATATACATAAAGATAATGACAAACAGACATAAAAATATTGAAAGAAACAAAAAGACATAGAAAAAAAAATATTTCCATCCATTTAATATCATAATTACTGTTCCATTATCATAAAAATAAAGTGAAAATATGAAGAATAAATTATATACAACATTAATAAGAGAAAAATACATTAAGCAATATCAGTTAATGTTAAATAGATCATAAAAGCAAACAAACAAACAAATCATATAGTTATCAAGATTTTTTTCTTCTTCGTTTTTTCCTTCACAAATCCAGACACACTTTAACCTTTTCTGTTTTCTGTAGTTTGTTTCATTTCTCTATTTCTTTTTTTATCAGACATTTTGCATTCCTCCCTTTCGTCTATATTTTCTCGTATAGCCATGATCTTCGTTTTGTTTTGGCAACAGTGGAGGCGCAGCCCATGCATTTTAAGCACCTGAGTTGGCTACAGTGCACGAGGAGGCGTTTCAAAGTTTTCAACATCCATAAGGTTTTCTTTTGATGAGTCCAACTTGTTTTTTTCTTTAGTTTTGAAAGTTTTTTTATTATTATTTTTTATATATTTTTTTTTCTTCTTCTGGGTTGGTGTGTATGTGTGTATGTGTGAATGTGTATGTTTGGAAGGGATAGCTTTTGTTTTTATACACACACACACACACACACACACACACACACACACACACACACACACACACACACACACACACACACACACACACACACACACACACACACACACACACGAGTCAACAGTTGGTGTGGTGGAAGTTACAACATTCATCTTGTTCAATATTGACTCCTGTTCCTCCTCGAATTAAAGGTCCTTGAGGGGGGGGGGCGAGGATACATATATTTCCTTCCTTCCTTCCTTCCTTCCTTCCTTCCTTCCTTCCTTCCTTCCTTCCTTCCTTCCTTCCTTCCTTTCTTCTCTCTCTGGTTGGTTTAATTTTGGATGTCTGGTACTCAAATTTGTGTTCATTATAATACTTTTTTTTCTTTGTAATATACTTACTTAAATCTTTTGTCTTTTCTTTCACACACACACACACACACACACACACACACACACACACACACACACACACACACACACACACACACACACACACGTACACACACACACACGTACACACACAACTCTAAATCTCTACCTCTCTCTCTCTGTCTCTTTCCCGTGATTTTCTCCTCCTTTTCCTCGTTTTTCCTCCTCCTCCTCCTCCTCCTCCTCTTGCTGCTGCTCCTGCCTCTCCCTCGCCTCTATTGACATGGTAAATAAGTACACAACCACCTGTTCTTGAGGCTATAATGAAAACCCAACAGGAGTAAATGAAGAACAAGAGGGAAAAAATGAATACCCCATGAATGCAAAAGAACCCCACTTCATTTTGCTGCTCCACTCTCGCTGTCTAGTGGATGAAGAAGTGGAAGAGAAGGAGGAGGAAGTGGAGGATTAGGAGGAGGAGGAGAATCGGGAAAATTTAGAGTGAAAATAAGTGTTAAAACGAAGAAAAGGAAGAGGAGATAGAAGGAGAGTATGTTAAAGGAGAAAAAGGAGGAATGGAAAGAAAGAGAGGAAATGTGGATGATATAGTGAATGTATAGAAGAGAAAGAAGGAAGGAAAAATAAATGTGATATAAATAAAAGGAGAAATGAGATGCGTGATTTGAAATATTTAAAGCACAGTGTGAAGGTTGTATTAATGATTCAGAAGAGAGAGAGAGAGAGAGAGAGAGAGAGAGAGAGAGAGAGAGAGAGAGAGAGAGAGAGAGAGAGAGAGAGAGAGAGAGAGAGAGAGAGAG
>JAPQNM010000037.1:233035-243035 GCA_029783475.1 Metacarcinus magister | reverse complement strand
GCCGCCCTTGAGGTGTTATTGGTGGGTCGAGGAGTAATAAATGAGGTGGAAGGGCGGGCTTCATGGGAGGAGGTGGGCGTGGCCAGACAGAGCCCTTGACCGATCAGTATGTGCCTCTCCAAGAAGGTATAATTGAGCTACGGAGAACGAAGATAAGTACCTCTATAGGGCCATTATAACCCTTTATGTGACCTCGTGTGGATGGCCCAGCATGGAGCATAGAGTCTGTTCAGTGCCAGTGAATGAGCATAACACAAGAGTAAGAGCCGTGAAGAGAGCATAAGATAAGTTTGTGTTTAGTGAAAAGTATTAGATTAAGAAATTGATCCATAATTGATATATAAGCAAACTATGGAAGCAGTCAGTCGAACGCAGTTGTAGTTGTTATTATGATTGTGAATATTGAAAGTTGTGTAGATGTAAGGAAAGAGAAAAAGTATAAGGTAATAGGAAAAATTTCAAAGTAAAATTATATTGCGAGCATATTCATAATAATTTTCAGTTCATATTATTTGCCATTCACGTATATATATATATTTCTTTTTTTTCGTGTAAAATATTAATATCAAACTATACAAGTGAAGAATGTATAACGTTCTACAGGTGTCAGTGCCGTTGGAATTGAATGATTAGGAATGAACTCATTTACATATTTCATTAAGTTCTCAACAAATCATCTGAATTGAAATACTGCACGTCAAACATGTCTATCTGTCTGTGTTTAACGAGAAAAGAAGAAAAAAAACACTACCAACTTTTTTTCAGCCTTGCATTTTGTTTGAACGTAATATTTCAATTCAAATGCGAGTTACACAAATTGGACCATTTTTTCATTCATAATTATTTCGGTTAAATAAATAACTTTTCGTCATAAACCTTGGTGAACAGACTCGCCTGGTGTTCGGGCGTGACGGTAATACTTGCAATTATCCTTTATTATTCATTTGTAAAGGATAAAATGTTACAACGTCGCTCATCCGTCACCGCTTCGGTTTTATCACGTGTTCCTCTGATCTTCCTTTGTACGACCGACACAAATCTGACTTTTGCACACCAGTATTTAGTTGTTTAATTTGTGAAGCCAGAGTTTTCCCTGTATGTTATTTCGCGCCATTGTGAGTTGTCATCCTTTTTGAAGCTCACCTCATATCTATTACTCTATAAAATACTGATACACTGAAAATATTAATACATGCACCTAGATATCCCTTTCATTTAGGTTGAAAAAAGGTTTATATTCTTCTATTTGCGTTTCATATACAAAGTAGCAACATGTAGGTAAATAGATAAGTCATTTGGGATTATAAAGATCCTGTATTATATATAAATATTTTTTTAAAGGATTTTAGTCAGAGAGAGGAAGAAAAGATGAGGAAGACATAATTTCAGAGTATGACAAAGTATAGGAAGACAGAAACTGGAAATTCTTATCATTATTATTATTATTATTATTAGTAGTAGTAGTAGTATTAGTAGTAGTAGTAGTAGTAGTAGTAGTAGTAGTAGTAGTAGTATCAGTATTAGTATTAGTATTATAGTATAAAGCAGTGGATATAATGAGAAATATAAGTAGAAGATATTGATGTTCTAATACCTACCTGATTTACATTATTAATGAGGAGAAGGAAGAGGAGGAGGAGGAGGTGGAAGAGGAAGAGGAGGCGTGGAATGAACACAGGTAAACTCAAGACAGGATATTACTCATAATTAGCGACTCTTCACATACTTGGAGTCTTAATGAGCCTTCTTCTCTTAGCTGATTGCGTGTGAGTGAGCTGCATTTCATACTTTTTCTCTCATAATGAGGATCAAAAGGCGAGCCAGTTTGTGGGCTAATTTTGCAAGGATGAGTCAAGTTGGTGCATTAATTTAGCGCGGACGCAACTCTGTATAACTTGAGGCTCTTCGTAATTTAGGATCACAATTGAGGGCGTGTCTTTCACCTTGTCCTCGCTGTCTGAAGCTAATTGATGCTGGTGTTATTATTATCATTATTGTTATTATTATTATTATAAGTTGTAATAGTAGTAGTGTTTTTTTATTAAGGTAACGTATCTTTTCATCTGGTTACTCTTTATTCCTTACACTTTAAAATCGAAGGAAATAAAGAAAAACATTAAAAAAACATGATAATAATCTAGGTCTTCACGGCACACTCACGCAAATAGATTCGATGCCGTTTTAAAAGCAACGAAATTACGACCGCCCCAAAAAAGAGAATAAAAAACTGAATGTACATCTTTGTCGTCGTAGTTTTAGCTGCTTATGAGTTCCTACTTGACCTCCTTAACACTATCTTCACCTTGATGTGTGTGTGTGTGTGTGTGTGTGTGTGTGTGTGTGTGTGTGTGTGTGTGTGTGTGTGTGTGTGTGTGTGTGTGTGTGTGTGACTTTTTCCACACCTCCGAATCTCATGAAAATTGCTACAATGAGGTTTTCGGTCATGCTGAACACGAATCTGGCCTTATTTACCTGATTACTATAAAATCACACTAGAGTTCACCGTTGCTTGCCTAATAACTAATGAAATAACCATTATTTAACTTTACTGGCTGATGCTGGTCTCATATGACAAAAATACATAAAGATGACCTATCCTAAATCTACATAATATAAAGTATAAATGTTATTTGGTTTTCATATCTTGAACTGTTAGCAAATTAAAACTGATTAAAACCGATTAAAAGTTATTAAAAATACTTTTTACATTCTTACATCTGTACATACATTCCAATTCCATTTCACTATAACACAAAAGAATGCACGTCTCTTACTCTTTTTTGACCATTCCTTACATATTTTATGTAAACCTCATACTTTTTCCAGTTATTCACAATATCATGATTACTATAATTGAATTTTCCATTATGTGGCCCGTAAATTCCGCCAGAATTGAGGTCGAAAAAGATTTTTTTTCCCATTTTACTACGTAAATAATAGTTCTACGGAAAAATTGTATTGAACTAAAGTTATGGAGTTTGATAATATCTATTTTATAGTGTTATCATCTTTCCAATAAATCTAATACTTATGAAGGAAATTATAGTTTTGTAAAAGAAATTAATGCATAATATTTTACACTCCGACAACTTTATTAACGTTTACATTCCAATTCATTATAGCTCAATAGAATGGGCGTGTTCTGCTCTTTCCTTTATATTCTATACATTTTTTACATAAATCCCATACATTTTGAGTTATTTCAAAATATATGATTTATGTCAAAAATTCTAAGGGTGTAGCTACTCAACAAAATTTCATATAAATTTCCACACCTCCGAATCTCATGAAAATTGGTACAATTGCGGTCATGCTGAACACGAATCTGGCCTTATTTTCCTGATTACTATAATATCAAACTGTATTTCACCCTTGCTTGCCTAATAACAATTATAAAATAATCATTAATTAGTTTATTTTCCTTGATAAGAAACAAAACATTAAACAAACTTTTTAGAAAACTAGAAAACAGTTATGATAATTTTAGAAACCATAGAAAACATTAATAAACAAAGAAATAAAGAAATATATTGAATAGGCTAATAATTGTGTACGCATAATTTCGGTTTTTTCATAGATTCTTATTTTTCTTTGTTTATTGGTACCAATATGTTTTTTTATATTTATCTAAATTATTTTGAAGATAATAAATGCATTATCTCCCTTTTATTTTATATAATTTTAATGTAAAATGAAAATGTCACGTCAAAATAATTTCTCATTTTTAGTTTATTTTCCTTAATAAGAAACCAAACATTATAAAAACATTTTAGAAAAATTAGAAAACCTTTATAAAAATTTTAGAAACCATATAAAACATTAATAAACAAAGAAATCAAGAAAAAATATTAAATAAGCTAATAATTTTTTACCCATAATTTCGGTTATTTTTAATAGATTCTTATTTTTGTTAGTTTTTTGGTACCAATATGTTTTTAACATTTATTTGAATTAGTTTAAAGATACAAAATGCATTATTTCCCTTGTATTTTATATAATCTTAATGCAAAATTAAAATTACACTTCAAAATCATTTCTCATTCCTAGTTTATTATCCTTAATAAGAACCAAAACATTATAAGCACATATTAGAAAAATCGGAAAACAATTAAAATAGTTTTACACAACATAAAAATCATAATTTTTGGTCAACATTTTCATGGCCAGAAAATAAAAATTAATATTTCCGTCACAGAATTTGTAATTGTGTCCCTTTGAAGCTTTATTCCCTTCCCTTTTCCCCTTCCCTTCCCTTCCTTTCCCTTCCCTTCCCTTCCCTTCCCTTCCCTTCCCTTCCTTTCCCTTCCCTTCCCTTCCAGCGTGAGAGACGAACTTGAGGTAGTGATGTTATGCCATTGGGTTTGTGGAGCCTTTGTATGATTAAGGCAAAGCGAGGGGATGGAGGAGGGGAGAAGGGGAAGAAGGGGTGATGAAGGGAAGGAGGGGTGATGAGGGGACAGTGATGATAGGGGAGAGGCAGGGAAGTGGCTTAGGGTTATGGGGAGTGAGGGAGAGGGGAATGTAGGGAGGGTAAAGAGATGCAAAGGTGAGGGATTTAAAAAGGGGTGTGAAGATAGGGTGAGGGAAAGAAAGGGAGGAAAGAGAGGAACAAGATGAGGTTTGTGTAAATTGGGAGAGAATAGTGAGAAGGAAAATGGGTGGAAATAGGAGAGAATTTAAGGCATTGTGGGTGTGTTTGTGTATATGTGTGTGTGTGTGTGTGTGTGTGTGTGTGTGTGTGTGTGTGTGTGTGTGTGTGTGTGTGTGTGTGTGTGTGTGTGTTTGTTAATTTATATCCATGTAAGCCAATATGTTTTTGATTAATGGAATTTTCGCTCAACTTACCAACATCATACATCAACATTACATTTATATATTGTTAACAGCTTTTCAAATAGCATCGCATGTGTGGATAGGTGTGTATGTATGTATGTACTTTATATGTGGGTGTGTATGTATATGTATGTTTGTTTGTTTGTTTGTATGTATGTTTCTCTTTCAAAACTCTTGTTGGGTCAAAACTTTCAGATGGTCGACTTAATATTCATAGTCAAATCTACCCTCCCTTCCCTTCCCTTCCCTTCCCTTCCCTTCCCTTCCCTTCCCTTCCCTTCCCTTTCCTTCCCTTCCCTTCCCTTCCCCCATCCTCCTCCTCCTTCTCTTCCCCCCTCCTTCTCCTCCCTTCCACGCCATTTTCTCTCCCTCCTTTCATCCCTCCCTCTTCCTATTACTTTCCTCTTCTCCTTTTATTACCTGTTTTTTTTCTTCTTCTTTTCCGTTAATCCATTTCATCTTCTCTCTCTCTCTATCTATCTATCTATATTTTTTTTATCTATTTATATATATCTATCCAGCTATCTATCTATCTATCTATTTAACTATCTCTTCAAAGAAAGTTTTTTTTTTTAAACTTCTAGAATGCCAAGGTCAAATGACTATCTTAATTTATAGTCGTGCATGTACATATTAATTACCTTTGAGTTTAATGCATAGATGATGAGTCTTTTTTTTCCAACAACAACAATGATAAAAAAGACATTTATGTTATTATTATGAAGCAGAATTTATTGATAGATCCCCAGTGTATCAAATTTATATATTAATTAATAAAATAAAAAATGATGTTTGTTCTCTAAATTACTCGATAAAAACAAATAATAAACACTTAAAGACCATAACAAACACACTATTTTTAAATAACACTAATAAACCCGAAGAATAAATTATATTAGGAGTCATAATGCGTCTTAATATTAACTATGTTTGGAGTGCGTGTGGTGTTTTTCGTTTGTTTTGGAAAGGGAAGACGTGGTTAGTGATAGTGATGGTTTGGTGAATCAGTTGTGTAGTGGGCGTCAAAGTGGGCGGGGCGGCGGGCGTGGGGTGGGATTTTAGCAGCTAGTGTTGTGGGTTGGCCGGGTCTCCAGTCCTCCAGCTGTCTCCGTGGTGCCCTTGATCGGATGGAATAAGTTACCCAAGTGACTGTTGAGGTGTAAGTGTAAGCAAACGGGAGGAGATAGTGTTGTAAGTATTGATATTTCAAGTGAACTTTATACCTTGTTAATTTATTGCATTAGTGATTTTTACTATACTAGTGTTTGCTATTAATTGGATGCCATGATACATCAATGATTATTATTTCTAGAAGTTAGGAATTATGCGTGTAATGTTTGGTTTTGGTCTCGCATTGATGTTTGTTTCATTACGTAAGTTATGACCGATTCAATGTTACTATTGTTATTGTTGAACTACTGGTTCGTAGCTTGTTCGAATCACTTTGGATGAACAAACCTGCTTCGAGACACTAGTCGGTATATAAATCACGATCAGTTAATCACTAATCCCACAAGACTAAGAGGTGTTAATCCCTTTCTACAGGTGGAGATGGAAGGCCTTACAGGTAACATCAGCTTCACAGACGAAGGGAAGAGGAAGGATTACTCTCTTGACGTAGTGGAAATGACCTACAACAGCGAAACCATCAAGGTAAGTAATAATAGTAATAGTAATAGTATAAGTAATAGTAGTAGTAGTAGTGTTGCTTCCTGTCTAGCAACTTTCTCGGGAAATGTTATTCACTCGACATTTCTTGTTATTTATCTAACGAGTTTTGTGCCAGACATACGTGTACAGATGGACATAAGAATGGGAGGGACGACACAGGGAGATAAGGAGAGCGAGAGTAATGAGTGAGGGAGATAGAAGGGAATAAAGGGAAGGAAGGAAGAAGTAAGTTTTTGGTTGGCATTGCACCGTAAGAATCAAGGAAGCGTGAAGAGGAAGAGGAGAGTCAAGAACACCTGTGATGGGAGAGTTTAAACGAAGGAGGAATAGGAGTTGTGATAAAGAAATACCTCGTGTGTGTGTGTGTGTGTGTGTGTGTGTGTGTGTGTGTGTGTGTGTGTGTGTGTGTGTGTGTGTGTGTGTGTGTCTTTCTGAGTGGTTGATCAGGTTGTTTGGTTGGGTGTTTTTCCGTCTCCTTTGAAACCAAGAAGCATAAGATGGATAAAATAAAAGCACCTTGATGTATTCCTTTACTGCTAAATACACTCTTCTCCTAACACACACACACACACACACACACACACACACACACACACACACACACACACACACACACACACACACACACACACACACACACACACACACACACACACACAGATAAGCGTAGAGTGACGGGCAAGAAGCCAGAAGGAAGAAAGAAAATGGTAGGACAATGTTGGATCAATGTTTTGCTTTAAAGGAAAATCTCTAAACAGGAAAATAACGTAGAGAGAGAGAGAGAGAGAGAGAGAGAGAGAGAGAGAGAGAGAGAGAGAGAGAGAGAGAGAGAGAGAGAGAGAGAGAGAGAGAGAGAGAGAGAGAGAGAGAGAGAGAGAGATGAATATTCGAAAAAAGGAAATAGGGAAGAGAATATGGAAATCTAGAAACATGTGCTTTTCTTTTTCCTCAATAAATTCAAGGTAATTTTCTTTTTCTTTTTATAACGAAATGGAATAATAAGTTTTGTCGTTTTTTTTAGGAATTAGTTGTGTATATTAATTGAATTTGATACACACTCACAATTCTTATTTCACATACAGTAAGAAAAATCAACGAGGAACTGAAGGAGAAAATCAACAAAAAGGGAAGAATATGCAAAAAATTACGTACGGAAAATATATAAAAATGCAGGATTAGGCCTATGTGTGTGTGTGTGTGTGTGTGTGTGTGTGTGTGTGTGTGTGTGTGTGTGTGTGTGTGTGTGTGTGTGTGTGTGTGTGTGTGTGTGTGTGTAACAGTAAAGAATAAACTCACTGAATAACGAAAATCCGCAAAGAAAAATATAAAATAGAATAGAAATAGAGAAAGAAAACACAGGATGATAAAAATAGACATAGATATAATACGAAAACTAACAAAATAATAACAAATAATAATAAGAAAAAAAACATATCAAACGAAACCCAATAGATGAAATACAAAAATAAATAAATAAACCAAGAACATTTTTTTGAATGAGACAGTCAAAATCATAGAATCCTCATGAAAGAGTAAGAAAGTAAGAGTAAGAGTAAGAAGGAGTGTTATTAGGCTTTCAATATCATCTTCCTTTCACCTGATTTGGTTCGTGTTTGAAAAGTTGTCTGTTTCAGCGATCAAGTTTGAGACTTCACGATTTTCTTAAAAGTTAATTGAGCGAGGGAGAGAGAGAGAGAGAGAGAGAGAGAGAGAGAGAGAGAGAGAGAGAGAGAGAGAGAGAGAGAGAGAGAGAGAGAGAGAGAGACACACACACACACACATACGCACACACACTTCACTAACTACATCACAGACCAAAACTTTCATATCCTTTCCTCTACCATATTCTCCCCTCACTTCCTACTGTTCTCTCCCCTCTCTCCCCTCTCCCCTCCTCCCTCTTTCCTCCCTTCTCCTCCCCTCACTTTATCTTCCTTCCTTATCTAGTCTCCCTCCATCTCTCTCCCTCACTTTCTCTTATCTCTTATTTTTTTTTTTAGCTATTGCTATTTTTCTTTGTTTCTTTCTCTATCCTTCTCTGTTTGTACTTATCCCACTTTATTTCTTTTTTTTTTATTATCTTTTCTTCGTTGTACTGTTAATTATCATCCTTTTCTTTGTCATCTTCATTATCATATTCGTTTTCATTGATTATCTATCTCTTATCTCTCATCTTCGTATTCCTTCTATCACCTCTTCCTTTTCCTCATCTTCTGTGTATTCATTATTGTTATTATTCCATCTTTTCCATAACACAGTATCCTTCTTTTCCTCCTCCTCCTCATCATCATCACCTTCGTTCTTGTTTCCCTCCTCCTCCTCCTCCTCCTCCTCCTCCTCCTCCTCCTCCTCCTCCTCCTCCTCCTCCTCCTCCTCCTCCTCCTCCTCCTCCTCATTCAGTGCCGATGGAGAGAGACCTTAAAGAGATTTCATTAGAATACTCAGAAGCTGCACTGACTCTCGTGCCTTTGATCTAGGTTGCGATGGGTGTTAAAGTGTCTCTGGAAAATGCTGAATAGAAGGACCTGACGAGGATTTCCTAAAATTCTCTGCCCATTTGGAGGATTAGGTGCGTGCGAAGAAGTTTATTTAAGGAACTTCTTTACTTCTCTACCTCATCCTCTTCCTCTTACTCCTTCTATTACTCTTACTCCTCTTGTTGCTCCTCCTCCTCCTCCTCCTCTTACTCGTCCTTCTTATTTTCTCCTCCTTTCGTAGTTTTTTTTCGTTGTGCATCCTTTTCACTTTCTCTCTCTCTCTCTCTCTCTCTCTCTCTCTCTCTCTCTCTCTCTCTCTCTCTCTCTCTCTCTCTCTCTCTCTCTCTCTCTCTCTCTCTCTCTCTCTCTCTCTCTCTCTCTCTCTCTCTCTCTCTCGCTCTCTCCCAATCTCGTTCTCTCTCTCATCTTCACTAGCTTTCCTCCTCCTCCTCCTCCTCCTCCTCCTCCTCTCGTCTGCAAGTTCGAGGAGGAGGGAAAGGCTGGGGAAAAAAGTTTTGCTGGATATTTCCTCTTTCCATCAGACTGTTTGTGTTTTTTCTTCTTCCTTCATCTTCATTTTTATTCTCAGTGTTTTGTTGTGTGTCCATTTACCTTTCTTTTACTCTAACTTTACTACCTTGATTATAATGCAACAGAGAGAGAGAGAGAGAGAGAGGAGAGAGAGAGAGAGAGAGAGAGAGAGAGAGAGAGAGAGAGAGAGAAAGGTGGAATCCTTAGCGTGTTTGAGTCTCATCCTGAATCCACCTGATGCAAAATTGGTTTTATTTGAGAGTAAACCTTGAGACGAGGCGCTGATAGGCCGTTTAGGCTCGTTAATTAAGAGGTTAAGTCTGTGTGTGTGTGTGTGTGTGTGTGTGTGTGTGTGTGTGTGTGTGTGTGTGTGGTGTGTGTGGTGTGTGTGTGTTTCTCTCTGTTTGCTGCGTACACTACCACTACCAAAGGAGGGTTAACTCAGGCTAATTTGGTGGTGTCCTTGTGAATTTATCTTAGCCACCCCC
>JAPQNM010000037.1:228035-230535 GCA_029783475.1 Metacarcinus magister | reverse complement strand
CGTTCCCTTCCCTTCACTTTCCTTACTCCCCTCACTCCCTTCCACTCCCCTCACTTCCCTTCTTCCACTCCCCTCACTTCCCTTCTTCCACTCCCCTCACTCCTCTCTTCAACTCCCCTTACTCTCCCCTCTACCACTCCACTCCCTTTCCCTCACTCCCTTCCCTCACTCCCCTGTTCCACTCCCCTCACAACAGCAACAATAACAGCATGCGTGTCCCCTCTGCTGTTCACTGTTTTGCTGTTAATAGAGTTGCTGTCCTAGAGGAGGAGGAGGAGGAGGAGGAGGAGGAGGAGGAGGTGGTGGTGGTGATGATGATGCTGGTATAGTAAGTGGTGTTTCCTGTTCTGCTTACGGTCATCACCATCTCCTCTCTGATGGTGATGATGATGGTGATGGTGATGTATGTACTGGTTGTTAAGAGAAGACATTAGTATTCAAAGGGTTCACTCTCTCTCTCTCTCTCTCTCTCTCTCTCTCTCTCTCTCTCTCTCTCTCTCTCTCTCTCTCTCTCTCTCTCTCTCTCTCTCTCTCTCTCTCTCTCTCGTTTGAAGTCATAAATAGTCTGCAAAACTATTACTATTAAAAAAGAAAGCAGGAAAAGGGAAGTGAAGGGAGGATGAAGGGGAAACAGAGAGGTAAAGAAGGAGGAGGAGGAGGAGGAGGAGGAGGAGGAAGACAAATGTATGAGCTAAAATTTATGATAAAAAAATTGAATATAAATCTGTTCCAACTTGATGAAAACATTTAACTCTATGGACCAATGGGTGTCCCTCTGATTTCACTGCATTTGGCAAGGAAGACAAATAGAGAGATGGAGAGAGAGAGGGAGAAGAGAAGAGGAAAAAAAATATATATTAGGGTGAGTTTGCTCGTTTAGAGAGCGAACCCCCTTGACGTATAGAAAATGGAGATGACAGCTTGTTAATAAAGAGATGGAGTTTCTATGTATTCCTGTAGTTTATGTAATACTAAAAGATATTTCAGTATACGGTTAAAATATTGTTAAGTGCGTGTGTAAAAAGTAGTTGTTTTGTAAGTAAAGTAGGAATCTGAAAGCCACGAATTCTTAGAAGGAACAGTAATCGGTAAACAAGATCAAGATTAAAGAGGAACAGAGATCGTGGAAACAAGTGCAATTTTATATTCTCTCTCTAGCATGAACAAAAGGTAGTTAATGAAACACACACACACACACACACACACACACACACACACACACACACACACACACACACACACACACACACACACACACACACACACACACACACACAGGAAAACCAAAATCATTCCTACCTCTACTGTACAACCCAACACAAGCTTAATTAACAAGGTAAAGTGTGTACAGGTGAATGAAAAATGCATTGAAAGCCGGTAGGTAATGACACTGTGTTCACTACCAAAGACTGCATAACAGGGACAGGTTAAACATGCTTAAAGTAGAGTAGCACGTTCATTAGTGAGTGGTATTACAGCACTAAGAGAGGAGAGGCTGACGCATTATACCACTCATCTGTCAGTATTTGGCGGGAAAGAGGAAAAGGAGGAGAAAAGAAAGATTAAGAGGGAGAGAGAATAAAAAGAGAGAGAGAGAGAGATAGAGAGAGCAAAGAACTGAGTCAGGTAGGATGGCCTTATCCCCAATCATACTCGGCTCTCTTCTTAGTCATTTTTTCCTTCGTTTCATTTGTAGGAGATAAGAAGAGAGCATCATTGATTCCCGAACAGAGATAAAGGTGCAGCATCCGGACTACAATTAAGAGAGAAAAAAAAAGTGAACAAGAGCAGAACAGATAATAGATAGACAAGTAGAGTAATAGAATAGCAACTTAGGAATAGTGAAAGAAATTTATAGATGACATAATAAGTTCTGCTAAAGTGAAATGGAATAGAATAGACAGGCAGCTGATCGAGAGGAATGGTGAAGGTTGAAAGTGATGATAATGGTGATGATGATGAATTAGCACTAAAAAGAGAGATAGAGAGAGAAAGAAAGATTGAGAGAGAGAGAAAACAAGGTTACTCTCTTTCCTCTTTTATCTCTTTTTATCCTCGTCCTCCTCCTCCTCCTCCTCCTCCTCCTCCTCCTCCTCCTCCTCCTCCTCCTCCTCCTCCTCCTCCTCCTCCTCCTCCTCCTCCTCCTCCTCCTCCTCCTCCTTCTCCTCCACTTAGTACGCTGTAACAGCACTAAGCACTCCAACACATCGCTTCCACAAGGCTCTTTTGATCACAAACTCCACCTTTTCCCCCATTATATCCTCTTAACCACAACCACACACACACACTCTCTCTCTCTCTCTCTCTCTCTCTCTCTCTCTCTCTCTCTCTCTCTCTCTCTCTCTCTCTCTCTCTCTCTCTCTCTCTCTCTCGTCCTCTCGTCTCGCCAGCTGGGATGCGTTAAGCGAGGAAGTAAAAGTGAGGTTCTTGGTGAAAGTTTGGGAGCCGCGGGTGTCGTGTTAGGAATAGCCAATGTATTGCTATCAGGCAGCCTCGTCTC